>JAGWCC010000057.1:1800000-1998722 GCA_022651775.1 Drusus annulatus
GCTTTATATGAACCCGTTCGAAGCGACCATAAGCGGGTTGCGAACTATACTAGCGCAATCTAGGAGGGAAATGTAAAAGTTTAACAATTATTTTCAATAAATAATTTTATTATTGTTATAAAAGTGTAAAAAAAACTAAATTAACAATTATTATTAATACAAAAAATAAATTAAATGATGTATTATGACCGAAACAACACTCTAAAAAACTAGTGTTCCACGCCAGACAAAACAAGCAAAGAAATCAAAGTTTGTAATTCATTTAGAAAATTTAAATCAACTGTTTTCAAAGCCCAACAAAAAATATCACAACAATAGTCCCGTATAAAATCATGAACAAATATAACACACCAAAACACGTCGGTGTGATACTATAATTGTGCGAACGAACGAAGAACTAAAATTGAAGTAGAGAACAATTGAACTGCGGATGGTACGATACTTCAATCGTGCGAACGAACGAATAACTAAAATTGAAGTTTCGAAGTAAACTACAAATGACCATAGATCGTGCGAGTGGAACTACCAACCAAACCAAATTCAATTGAAGTATTTGTTCAATGCAAAATGAATGAAGTTGGAACTGCCGCAAAAGGAAATAGTTCCTCGAAGTAGTTCCTCGAAGTAGTTCCTCGAAGGAGTTTCACGGAACGGTCACATCGATAGTGTATTAGTATGTTTTTTGTTACAAAGTATCTCAACACTGGAATGAGTTATGGGGTTGATATAAAGTTAAGTTTTAAAGTTTAAAAGATCCACAAAATAAACTACGTGAGGAGCTTCAAGTATTCATTGAAAATTGTTCTAAATGTCGACATTTAAGTTTTTATAAATGCTGATCAGAGACCATTAGGGGAACACCAACACCGATTTAATGCACCATGGGATTGCCATATCGTGGCTCGCGAAGAACATGGTGAAAGTGACATTGTACTTAGATAAAGAAACAACAGACTTCCAAAAATAAATGAGACCCACAGACCCCATAAGGCTCTACAGTACTATTTATTTATTATTAATTTTCATATATTTTTACATTTTACAAAAATAAATTTGTCCTTACTTGGGTACCCAGTTCTAAGGGCACATTGATCGTAGTCATTGTTTAATAATCAGTTAAGTTGGTACAATTAAAATTTACTATTAATAATATAAAATACCAGAGAATCCGTAGGAAAAAGATTTTTTGTTTTAAGAAATATATTTTTTAAAAGGTAAGAAAACTGAAAATAAATTCACAAAATAATTTTGATTTTTCGTTAATGCAGCCATATCGGTATATAATATTATTTTATAATAAACTTATTTTTATATCCTTGCGAAACTTTTTTTTTTAAATTAAAATTAAAATCGATTTCAACTGGTAATAATTATTCCACCCAGCTTACTAGAATTCAAACCAGAAAACTTTCCAAACCATTTATAACCCCTAGCAATGCCGGGCACGACGGCTAATATTACATACTCGTATGTATCAGGTCGTACGCATTAGGGTTATCACACAAGAACACAGGTTATTGTTACGATTTGGATTTGAACACGTAGTGCTAAGGGTTTTGCCCATACTACCTCAGAGTGAGATGTATAAAGGCAAGGCCGGAAAGGCAAAAGGGCTGAAGCGCCATTTTGGGTGGTTCACGCCAGAGGGCTTTATTTTTTTGTTTGTTTTACAATAGCCGTCTTACTTATTAGTTTTTTTATACGCCGGTTCAGCCTTGGTTTTGTTACACCGGACGTAGGCCATTAAATTAGACGCATAAACCGTGGTTATAAAGCAAGATTAACGCTACTCCGAACTTACACCGGGCGTAAAATACTTACCTCGTTTATAAGTAAGGGGGCATAACTTTTCAGTACTGAGTTGGATTTTGAAAAAAACTAATAGTAACTAACTAAAAAGTAGTAACTAATAGGTAACTCAATGCTCTCACTGAGTTACCTGAAGCGACAAAAAAAAAAAAAAAAAATCCCAAACTTGTGTCACTTGAGTCAAGCCTTCTCCCAAATGGTAAATATATTTTAGATGGCTGAAGGGCAACAAAAGTCTTCGAAATCAAACGGGAGTCAGAGCATTTGATGCAAAAATAAAAGCTGATCAAAACTGTATATTTAACTATTTTTTTACCAAAGTGTCGCTCAAACCCTTTTGCTTGCGAAGATGTTTTTTTTTTTTATTTCTCTCCGTCGATAAATAGCTAGTAAAGGTTGTTTTTGTTCGTGGAAGTTTGCACCCGTAGTAAAAATAATTCCCTCTCATAGGTTCAAGTTACGATTCAAACGATTTATATAAATATTTTTTTCTTCCACATATAATTTTAATTCTTTATTCAATTTAGAAGTTCACGAAAAAACTGTTATGACAGCAAACTAATACAAAACATAGCTGTGTTATAAACTTATCACACAATAACATGTATAAAGGTATTCCCCATTTAAAGGATTCAATAATAAATGTAGGGGTTGTTTTAACTTTCAGGCCACCCTATGGGAACATTACCAACAAGCGTCGTCACTACCGACGCGGCCGCCGCCGGCGTCGCCACTTACTGCAAAGGACGATGGAATTTTAAATGGCCGACGTTTTTAAGCTCTTAAGTATTCGAAATTGAAATCATTTGCATAAATTTCATTTTCGCGTCAACTTTGTGCAACGCTTGGCTGGACGGAGTGGCCAACAGTGCCTTTTGTTTGTAATGTTAACATTTTCTTTTAATACAATTTATAATCTCAAGAGTTTCATATACTATATCACGAAACAAAGATTTTATAATTTTATTAATTAGTAAAAAATTAAAACGTTCCTACGTTTTCAAGAGCTTCTACATTATTTTTATAAGAAAGACAAACATTCCCGGGTTACGAATAACCTGACAATCTTTAAAAAAAACTAAAAAAAATAAAGTTAAATATTGCTTGTGCAATGATGGAGGACTAAGCTAGCAAAGGAATTGAACCCAGGAAGTCCAGGTATCCACTCAGCTACCGACAGGTCAAATTAATTCACAGGTTATACTCACTGTTGGTAAATTGAGAAATATTGAAAAATTCCTGAAGCACGAGTAGGCAAATACTTAGGGCAAAAACTTAATCAAAGTTTTCAGAGGCAATATTGATAGTCGTAGTAATTACCGGGAAATATGAGTACGTCCAGCTCATCAAACTGAAATATAAACAAGGAAGAAACGATTTGAAATGAAATACATCTACCATTTAAAATCTCATTTCAATAAATAATTGGCGTGTTTGCCTCAAGTTTTCCGTTTAATTTCTCTGCTCAAAAATCGGCTGAAATTTTTAATGTAAAATATAAATTTATCGCGGTTAGGCGAATCATTTTAATTATTTAGGAGATAAACCCGTAGGGTACATATTTACTAAACAAACTGACCCAGAATGTCGCAATCTCAGCACTGAAGATCAGATTATTCCAGAGGCAAGTTACAAAGTAAACAATTTCCAGACTTTAATTAAAACAAGTGTAAAACAATGTTTTAAAATTTGGTAAGCTTGGCGGGGCCGGTTCTAAATAGATTTCAATTAATTCCTCCGAAAAAATCCCCGGTCGGAACTTTGCGGATTAAGTAGAAAAGAGGAGATTACATCACAAAAAACTGCGACGACTTCACCGTATCACGTTCACTACTTTTTCTACGTCCTTTACGAAATAACATATTATCAAAGCCTTTTTTACTATTGCTCCAACACTAAGGCTACATACCATATTTAATCAACATGCTGTGAAGAAAACGTAGGTATAAAAGATATCAGCTTTTCGTGCTACTAGTTTTACTATCTCGCTTCACTCGAGTTTCGACACTATTTTTTCATTGTTATTGAACAGTTAATAAAAAAAATAAAACACAGAGGAAGAAAAATGTTACCTTGTTTTATTTTTGACAGTAAGATTGATTTTTTAAGCTCCATAGTTTTGATGGAAACAACTTCAGAGCAAGTATATATATGGAGAGAGAGAGCTAAATATTTTTACCCAACCCATACAAATATACGATAAATTACTTTCTCCGGGTTTTCACATCGTAAACCATGAGAGAGAAAGAGATAAGACAAGTTGTCACATAATGTCGCACCACTTTTCGGTATGAAAGCACGTTATTCGTATCCCGCCTCTCCGGTGACTCCGTCCACTACGTTTTTTTATGCGACATAACAGGACATAACTCAACGGTTTTTTTGGTTATATCTTATGTTTTTGTTGATTACAATACTGTGAAAAACTGGTTATACAAATAAATAAAACATTATGTTTACATGTGCTATGACTGGATGTATAAATAACATAGCCCTGGCCCCTGTCACACCCGAGTCAGGAAAAATCAACAATCTTGACTACACAACCCTCCTGGTATATTATTGCTCTGAGGAAACAACGTTGCGAGCTAGAAATATTTTGCGTTGATCTAAAAAAATCAATACATGTGAAAATTCCATAAGACTAGAGCTCACCGTTTGCAAGTTTTTCCCATACGTTAAACCTTTTTTATGCTTCATTCGTATTACTAACGAGCTTATAATAAGCTAATCATGATTTATTTATGCATTCGATAGATGCGTGTTGGCAATCCACGACAATTAATATTTTATTTACCCGCGTGATAAGGGGTGGGCCAAGCTATGAATTTACTTGATAATAAAATATATTTTTACTGGTTAGAAGTAACATATGAATAATTTATCATTGTTATCAATGATTTTTTTAATTACAAATTATTAGTTATATCTTTTTGTCATTTGTAAACGTCCATGGGCTTGTATTTCAAGGAGACAGCCTAAGAATATAAACCATAAGTGTAGGTAATTATTTGATGACCCACACTATGTGGAATTGCAATGAACTCCTTTGTCATGGGTTCTAAAACCTAAGAATGGATAAACATTTTAAAATTATATTCTCGGCATCGTTTTGGCGAGAAACCATCATTCAGGTTCAATCTGAACAAGCATGAATAGGGTTTAACTATATTTAGTGACAAAATATGAAAACCCGAGTAATCCCAACCTTACCTTCTAATTCTGATTCTCCTCGTTTACTTATTTCAAAGTCACAACATTCCGTATATCGTCGTTGGAAAGGCAAAAAGGCTTAAGCGACACTTTGGTCAAATCGAGTTAAATATGCAGTTTTGGTCTGTTTTTTTTTTCTTATTTTATTTGGGAGACAGCTTGACTCAAACGACACAAGTTTAGGATTTTTTTTAGCTTTGTGTCGCTTCAGGTAGCTCAGTGAGAGCATTGAGTTACCTGGGTTAATTTTTTTTTTCAAAATTAAACAGGTACTGAAGCAAATATATTTATATTTTTCAAAACATGGATATAAAAAATACTAAGAAGAAAATATATGCTTTATCACAAACTTTAACCTATCACTGAAAATGCCTAGTTTATTTCCCTAGTGCCTAAACTTAAGGCTTTATTAGAGCTTATTCAAAATAAAATGATGGCTAGTATTTTTTTTTTTTTTTTTTTTTTTTTTACATGAATACCGCACAAGAGTCTCAACTGCTCCCAACCGTATAGAGCCAGTGAGACTATGGCATCCCCAAATTGGGTATGTTGTGAGGCTGAAGGTAGTGGGGGGGGGAAGGAGATCGGGAAGAGGAAGGTTGGGAAGTACCTGGCTCTTCAGATCTGGTCACCAAACACGGCTTAAGCCATTTCAAGTAACGTTTCGATTCTGAATGGTGGTCTTTCACCAGGGCGATACTATTCTGAAATGAATACAACTGAATACTCTGTATACAACTGATATGACGTAATTAGCATTATTATAATGGTTGCACGCTATTACTCCCATATAATGAAATGCATGGATGCAAATGTGCGTGGCGCAAATGTGAGTACACGGTGCTTTACACTTTGTATGACTTTTCACGAGTGATATATCGAGGGTTAAAATTTTCACTAGCGAGGAAATGTGCTTTCCGAGGCTTCGTTTATTCCAGCAAGTATTTTTAAGTATCCATTATGAAAACCATTACTTTAATTGGAATACTTGGGCACAATCAAACTTCTTCGTATTATTACCAGCTCAACTTCTGAGGTATTATTAATATTCATTAATGCAACCGAAGACTACCCATGACTTTTCATCCCTTAAGATTAAAATTGGGTATTTATTATTCAAACAGTACATCTACCCCATTTTCTCGAGCTGGTTTTCAGGTGTTATTTTATGATTGATGAACTTAAATATTCATCAATTCTAGCAACGAATTCGAATTCTCAGATCGTGAAATTGCGTTTAAGTAAGTACATAGTCAGAAATAGAAGAAATAATTCAGGCACTGGAAATATCTTCAAATGAAGTAAGACATATATTACGACAATGCGAAATTTTACATTGAGAAAGTAGTGGGTACCAGAGTAAAATCCATTTACAGGCAAAAGGGCCGAAGCACCATTTCACAGTAAAATTCTTAAGTCTTCAGTACCTGAGTGGATTTTGAAAAAAAAAGTTAACTTAATAATAATAATATTTGGATAATTTTTATAGCGCCGTTTTTGTGAAAAATCATCTCAAGGGCACACCTTAGGTAACACAATGCTCTTCCTGAGTTACCTGAAGCGACAAAAAGCTTTAAAAAGTCCTAAACTTGTGTCGCTTAAGTAAAGCCTCCTCCCAAATGGTAAATATATTTTTAAAAAGTCTTCAGAATCAAATGAAAGTTAGAGTTAAAGTAATAATTCCACCATGAATTAACAGTTACAAAATTAGAAATAATAAAAAGTTAGAGAATTCGTTTTTATTATCAAAATTGCATATATAACTAATTTTTGAGCAAAGTGTAGCTTAAGCCTGTTTGCCTTTCCAGCGACGATATTATAGGAGAAAGATAGGTGTGTAATGAAAAGGCAAGTTGTGTTACTATAATTAAGGTGGATATAAGGGATTAAAAAATAAGTATGAGGCTAAGAAAAATACATAATTAGGACATAATATTAAAATTTAGTAAAAATGTAAGTTAAAATACGTTTACCAAAATATTTTTTCATGAAAGAAAATCACCTTAAGAGCACTTCACAACTTTATTAATATAAACTACAACTTTTCACTAAGACAAATAACTGGTGGCTTATAAACTTATAACTATAAATTTGCAGCTAAGACTTATGATTAGTGCCTTTCTACTAAGATGTATGGCTAGTGACTCACAACTAACATATTCACATTTACAAAATATATTTGATGATTATTGTATTAGTTTTCACAACTTGTGGCAAGGAAAATGTATAACTTACAATCTAATATGCTGTTTAGATAATGTTTGTTTGAGCTTCCTAGTGGCTGGTACCTGCACTCATAGGAACATATTGTTAGTTGGAGCCTTTCTAGACATCTAGCCGCGTAGACCACAGAGACTACTTGGGAAATTCTTTATCGCTACTCGGAGAATCGTAAGTCTACGGTTTTATTTTCTGTTCCATCGAATTTCCTTAGCCTACGCTCCCAGGGGCTGAAAACAGTTTTGTAAAAGTGCTGATGTTATAATTATTTTAGTATTCAATTTTTTACATTCTGAATTTTCCAATAACGTGTTTTCAAGTTTTAATTACTTATTTAATGGTTTTAAATAATACATACTCACACTGTGGTTTGAGAATTCATATGAAAATAACTCCAACTTTCTTAAAAGTCTCATAATTATTTATGAATTAGCTCTGCCTAATATGTAATTATTTTTGATTATACTTAAAAATAATATAGCCTGAATACCCTCCTCCCCCCCTCTCCCTCCACCTAAAAGAGTCCCAACTCTCTGGGTGCATTGTGCCTATGGCAATTGGGGTATGTAATGTTCTCTACAACACAGGTAAACTCCTAGCGTGGAGGACAATGTACATTATTTTGTAAAAACATTATGTTAAGTAAAAAAAAATGAGGCTGAAGAGAGTTAAAAAGGGAAGGAGATGGAGAAAAAAAAGGTTGTGAAGTACTTGGCTATTCAGATCTAGTCGCCAAAGACGACTAAAGCCATTTCAAGCAACGTTTCTATTCTAAATGACGCTCTTTCACCAGGGCGATACTGATAGTATCTACCTTGAAATTAGACTTCGCCACAGCATTATAATAAAGCAAAAGTTATCTTTCAGTATAAGTGTAGCTATGCGAATTGTTTTTTTTTTTATGTTATTACACTGCCCTGAAAAAACCGAGGTCTAGGTTAACTTAGTTTACATTTTTAAGTACCTACAGTAAAGTGGTTCCGAGTAAACTTACTTTTCAATTGATCAAATGTTTGTTTTTGAGTCACGTTTTTGACGGTTGTATTGATCTCAGCAAGGTGGTGGGTATTTTGCCACTCTAAAGGGAGCTTGTACGTTTTTATTTGGTATTTCATGGAAACAAATCGCTTGATTAAAATATTGTCTATAGTTTCAGTTGGCAATTCAATTACAGAACAAGAGATTTTACGACACCTAAACAAGTGTAAATGTCATGTGGCCGTTTTGATGTGACGAACCATCAATCTAAGAACTATTGGTCGATGTTTAATTAATGAGATTTCTCTACTCGAGGGAGAACGGTTACTACCCGAGGCTCTATCTTACCGGTTTTCTCTTAGATGTGCTCGAAACATACTATCTAAGGGTCAGAAGAGGTGTGTACATTCCTACACATTTCTTAAGATAAGTGAATGGTCTGCAAATACAGCTATCATGGAGAGTGGAGAGCATTAATTTCTATGTCCCTGGTGGTTATTTTCGTCATCGACAACATAGGCTGTTTTATCTCCCGGCCTGCAGGACTAATTTTCCAATGGTCATGCCGATGGGGAAGGCAATCTTGTTGTTGAACTGAACTGTTTCGGATGTTGATATATTTGATGCCCTTATATTTACAGCAAGATTTTTCACAAAAACGGCGCTATACAAATTATCCAAATATTATTATTATTTGCAGCATATATTAGCTGCTATTTGCGTAATCATACCTTTGGTTTTTACAAGTTTTGCGAAAATATTATGTTCAAATTGTTTTTTCTTACTGTCTTTACTTAACGATCATTCTAATTAATATTTTTTTGAGTTTTTTAATTTAATTTATAATTTAATAACCTTTTTATTTAAAAAATGTATGACCGTTTTAAAAATGTGGATATCCGGAAAGAGTTCAAGGCTGATGTAAGCGTAATTAATAGGATCAAGAAAGGAACGCTTAGATGGGTTGGGCATCTAGAGTAAATGAACGAAGAAAGGAGTGTGAAAATAATATATAATATGATGCGAAAGTAAATGGGAGAAGAAGTCGAGGACGCCTGAGGAAGACATGGCACGATCAAGTAAATCAAATACTTAAATCGGGCCATGTGAAGAGTCAGAATAACAGAACAGTATGTATAAGACGATGTATGAATGTGAATGAAGCAAGGAGTATGTGCCAAGACAGAGTTGTATGGCAGTCCGTCCTCTCTGCCTACCCCTGCGGGGAAACGGTGATGGTTAATTAGTTAGTTATTTAATACACTCTTACGCATTTATTTAAAAACGGCTTAGAATTTAAAATTTTTGTAAAGTTTTAAAAATAATAAATAATTGAATTGAACGTGGTAATTATATTATATGAGTACAATATTTCATATCAAATAAATTGATCAGTACCTAAAATACAAAATATTTTTTCAGAGTCGATAAAAATCACAGCAGGGCTTACATTTAAACAATGTTAAACTTGAACACAATTAATTACAACAAAATATATTTATTTTTTTTTATCAAATAACTTCTTAAGTGAAATGGAAATCATAAAATACGGTACATGATTTTAATTAAATTATATATAATTTATGTCCTTCGATAACTTATACATACAAGCCTACAAATATTGTATATACCTCCAAAGAAACGTAGTTTTACAGCTGCTAGGATTTGGTTTATCTCAAAAGCTATTCTGAAATCACCCCCTCTAGGCCGGCCACTGATCTGTTAGGGGCTGGGGGATGTTTGAACCTTTACTTCTCTTCTGCTAAGGCAATGACAGATCCCTCTTTAGCTCAGGGGATGACTTACTTAGGAACATTCGATCTCGGACGCTCGGTACAGCCCAATACGATGGAGACGGCCAATTCGGTTTTCTGATTAATATTCGAATTGATATTTTTTCTCAGAGTTTTTCAATTTTGATATTAAACTTATTCAACCAAATCTAGTAATACTGAAAAATACAGAATTTGCAAGCAATCTTACGTTAGGAAGGATCAATTGTTTTTTTTTTAATAACTATTTAACCATCACGACAATTCTCCGTGGGGGTAGGTAGAGATAATTAATCCTCACATAACTTTATCTTGGCACAAACTAATTAATTAACTCATATTAGTATCGTCTCTTACACACTATGCAACAGCATCAATTCCATCTTTTAACACGTCAGATAATTAGTATTTCTGAACTGAAATGTTTGACAATCTAACTTCCAAATGAACTTACCATCATGCCAATTCCCCTCAGGGGTAGGTAGAGATAATGAAACGTGACGCAAACTCTGACTTGGTACACATTTCTTACTTAGCTCACACTCATACATCATTTCATATTTACTTTTCTCTGTGGCAGATTTATTTGTGTGCCTCGGCCAAAATCTGGGCATTCAACTGTTAAAAAAAGGTTTTGACCGTGATTACCTAAACTGCTGTATTTCTTTAATTAGATGACAGCATTTATTAAATATAAATTTCGCGTAATCTTAAAATCTTAAAAAAGAAAGATAAAATTACTTTACTACAAGATTTTAATTTTTCCATACAACCCGTTATATCGTCTGCCATATAAGTAAAAATGTAAGCAAAGTACATAATATGCTATACATAATATTACTTCATTTTGTTTGATCACAAAATTTCCAAGAGTGAAACTTCGCAGGCTTTTTGCGTGAATATTTTGTCTGGAAAATTCTGTATGGAAAAAATAATGACATTATCATGATAAAGACAAGCGTGCTTACATTCTCACCGACTGAATAAAGGTGTTAAGAAATATAAGGAGGTATAAAAAGAGAAAAAAGCCACGCGTAGGAGGAGATACACGGAGATGTAGGAACACAGGGCTTAAAAAATGTCATCAAACGAAAAATTTATCGCAATAAATTTGAGTACCCTCACATAAGATTTATGACTACATAAAATATAAGATTTTCTTACATTACCTACAAAGTTTGATTGAGATTTTATACCTTTAAGCTTCAACCTTTATTACTAGTGAAAGTATAAAAGGTAACACATTATAAAGTTCATCATCGTATTGTAAAAATTTTTTCTCCGATTTTTTTTTTGTGTGACAGACCATCATAGTTCAGGAGAGAAGATTCCTCGATGATAAGCAACCTCCGATATAAGATTGCACCAAAAGAAGAAACGGTGTGTGTGTCTACTCTTTTTATTTTATTAGTTGAAAATTATATAATAACTTTGTATAAGACCACTGATTTATTATTATTCATATATTTTTTATTATTATTCATATATAAGGTAAAAAATTGAAATAAACAAAAAATATATGGTGAGTGGTTATATATACTCATACATACAAAGGAAGAACATAATATAAACACACAAAGTAAGAAAACAAAATAACAACATTTAAATTATAACAAAGGAACAGAGAGAAAGAGACAGATAGTACGAAATAAAAGAGGCAAAACGTCAACTGAGAAGGTGATAAAAAAATAATGGGAAATTTTATGAGTTTACGGGAAATATTGGAAATATACCTAACATTGGACTATTGGTCAAATTCGACTGATTATAAAGAATATGATTATTAATTTGAAAGGCTTTCTTTATTTCTAGTGCTTCTAAATTGTGTAATCTGTTACCATGACCATTTTAAGGAGAATATGAGCACCGGTGCTAGTTATTATCTCAAAGTTATTATTTCGTTTTCATTAAATATTTCAAGTATTTTGTTTATACGAAAATATAACTTATTTTATTATATTCTTTATAATAATAGATGTTAGTAGATAGGTTCTACCAAAAAAGCACATAAGGATTGAGGTATATTTTGTTATCTTTCCAAGATAATAAGTTATATTTGTAAAAGAATTTTCCAAGATAATTTTCAGATCTGAAATCTCCTGTTTGGACTGTATGAACCTGTCTCCGTTATAAATACTCGGTTGAATTTCCTCCACAAAATTGTACTTATACTACTTTTCTTAACATAAGTATAACAATAAGAAGGAAGCAGATTCGGGAGAAAACGTATTATCTCAACTTAGGGATCTTCCCTCAACCCACTCCAAAAAGAATAGGGGAAGAAAATAATGGAATAAAAAATGGTTTAGAAACATTGACGCTGAGAAATGAACATGTAATACTCTCGGAGGCGCACAAATATGTAGATAGTTGTAAAAAGGTAATTTTGATTAATACACATAAATTTCATACTACGATGTTTCTACTTATCATGATTCAAAATCTTTATAGCTCTATTCGACATACTTATTTCGGATCCATTTTAGTTTTCAATATATTTTTAGTTGTTATAAATATCGTACCACAAGCTTCATATATACCACTTCGCCTGTAGTAAGGTTTTTTATGTTTTTTTTTAATGTTGAATACCGCACAAGTGTCCTAACTGCTCTCAACCGTCTAGAGCCAGTGAGACTATGGCATCCCCAATTGGGGTATGTTGTGAGGCTGAATGTAGTGGGGAAGAGAAGGATACGGGTAAGAGGAAGATTGGGAAATACCTGGCTATTCAGATCTGGTCACCAAACACGGTTAGAGCCATTACAACCAACGTATGGTGGTTATTCACAAGGGCGATACTATAAGTGTCTACCACTCTGGAATGTGTCACAAATATAATCTACATAATTAATTAATTAAATGTGTTATAACACATATTCATTTAAATAAAAGTTTGAAAATATATTATGCAATTATGACCGGTTGGTAGCTGAGTGGAGAACGCGTCAGATTCCCACCCGGGCGTCGTGCGTTCAATTCCTCTGCTGGCTAAGTCCGCCATCATTGCACAAGCAACATCTTCCGCTTTTTGTGATGGCAGTAAGAGTTTTTCAAATATTGTCAGGTTATTCGTAACCCGGGAATGTTTGTCTTACTTTTAAAAGAAAAAAAAAATCCTAAAAGAGACTCTCACCATCCTGATATAAGCTTTCAATATCTTCAAAGTGAGCTGTTAGGCTCTTTTTGTTTAAAATTGAATCCATACTAATAATAGTTCATTCATCGTTGACCCCAGTATAGCAGAAGTCCGCTCGTATATTACAAGGCACGCAATAATTCCAAGTTCACGCAGTTGTGTACTAACGGCCGCACTCCGCAGGGAGCCATTCCGGCGACGGCCAGTTCTGAATGAATGTTTTGTCCGATTATTATTATTGCAAGGAGCCCAATCCTCCAATGGGCGATTAGAGCAAACAGCAGCCAGATTTCTACACAGATTCTTGAATGAGGTTTACAACGGAATGGAGGATTTTCTTCTCGCTATTCTCATTTCGTCAATTTTATTTTATGTTTCAGTCTTTTTAGTTTAAGGAATGCTTTGAAGTGGCCTTAGCCGTGTTTCGATTCAAGGATCTTCACTTTATATAATTTCAAGGTACAATTGAAAATGCCTTAATCTCGTAAGGTATTGTGAGCTTTCCAGATAAGTCCTGTCAAAAATTTTTGCGCATATTTAGATTTACAATATTGTTTCAATAAATCGTTCTATCTGGCATTGCGTTCAAGGCGACGGAATGCCATTCTTTCTAACAGACATTATGAAGCATCAATACAGTATAGTATTTTATATAAGAATAATTCATCGGAGATTTTTACAAATTTGACAATATGAATGTTTACCACTGCGCTACGGAGTTCTGCAAAGATATATTTGTTCACAGAAATGAAAAAATAGCTTTGTATAAGATCACAGATAGTATTTTATTTTATGACCGCTTTCGCGTACTCTTCAACAATTCTAAAGATAAAAATGACAAACTAAGTCACTAGGGAATTTATAAATAGATTTGTAGTGGTTGTCCTGCATTTTATATTGATAAAACAACCCGTAATGTCAATATTAGAATCAATGAACATCGCAGATGTTTAAATAACCACGGTTTTTCTGAATTCGCTAATCATCTTATTGATAAAGATCATACCTTCAATAAATGCACCGGTGCTAATATTCTTCATAAAAATGATCATGGCATTAGATTAAATAATTAAGAAGCACTAAAAATAAAGAAAGCCAATAAATTTAATAGTCATTTTCTTAATAATCAGGTAAATTTGTCCAGTAGTTCAATATTACGAATACTTCTTGTAAACTCATAAAATATTCTTTAACCACCTTCTCAGTGGACGTTTTGTCTCTTTAAATTCATATTTTCATCTGTCTCTTTCTCTCTGTTCCTTTGTTATTATTTGAATGTTATTCTATTGTTTTCTCATTGTTCTGTTATTTTGTTTTCTATTTTTTTTGTCTCTGTATGTATATATAACCGCACACTTTGGGTACAAAATTGAACAAAAACAAAAAATCTAAGTGTGCGGTTATATTCATACAGAGGGAAAACAAAAAATAAAATAAAATAACAGAGATATTTTTTCTCATTGTTCGGTAATTTTATTTTATATTTTGTTTTCCCTCTTTATGAATATAACTGCACACTTTTGCATTTTTTGTTTTATTTAATTTTGTACCCTGATGATGCTTAGGCTAAGTAAAACCATTCGACCATTAAAAAAAAAATATGTTTGTGGCCTTGTACAAAGTTTTTTTATTCATTTCTCTAGATATATTTTTCTTAATTGCTTGTTTTAGTAACGCTTTAATAATATTGTTTTTCCCGAAATTAGTTTTTTCACTGGAAATAAATTATCAAATACCAATCATTATTTTTTTTTCCTAAATTCAATAAGAATTTAAAGTTTACATTTAGCATATTTTTTTTAATAAATGTTAACCTTTGATATTTGAACAAAAAATACGTCAAGAAATATGATTAAAAAAGTTTTTGATTTGAAAGAGACCTTTCATTAAACTGTCTGATATGTAAAATGTCTAAAAACAAGAAGCCTTGAAATATAATCTCACGTATTAAAGTGTGTCTCCTTACTTCAGCTTCTAGGAAATAATGGAACCCTTTCAGTAAATAACTAACAAACGCATTAAAAGTTAGAAAGTTTGCATAACAAGGGCTAAATTCATAATAATTATTTATCAACTCGTTGGTCACTGACAGCTATTCCAATGATTAAAATAACCCCTGTTGGGGTGTGGATTCTTCAGCTATATTTTTTTAAATATATTTTTTTTATAAATAGAACACATACACTTTGTTTATAACAACTTTTTTATTCAATATTATGTCTACCGGTTTCGGAAGTACCCTTCCATCATCAGGACAATATTAAATTAATCTTTATCCGCCCTGGTGAGCACTAAATTTTCTTCATGTAAAATTCTACGAATGTTTTTAATGTGTATATTCTCCATAGTAGTGACCTTTATAATTTTTGTTATTTGATGTTTAATGATTTCCGCACTTTTATTTTGAAATGTTTTAGGTTGATTGGTTAACGCACTTTCAATATCTACCGCCACATTTTCAATAGCGTTGTGAATATTATTATTATTATAATTTATGTTATATTTTAAACCTTTAGATAATAACTTCATCTCTTCTGGAAGAAACATATGTGGAGATAAATTCTGCACACGATCAAAAAATGTATGTTTTGGAGTATCTGAAGAATGTATATTAGTATTTATTTAAAAAAAAATTTAAATCACAATTATAATCGTTTAAATAAATTTAAAAAATAACTTTGTATAAGATGGATATAACTTTAATTTGTATGACCGAGCGGTTTCGCTTAGCCTAAGCATCATCTGGGTACAAAATTAAACGATACAAAAATACAAAGTGTGCGATTATATTCATACAGAGGCAAAACAAAATATAAAAATAACAGAACAATGATAAAAAAATAACTCTGTTGTTTTATTTCATATTTTGTTTTCACTCTGTATGTATATATATAACCGTACACTTTGTATTTTTTAAATTTTGTACCCCGATGATGCTTAGTCTAAGCGAAACCGGTTGGTCCTAAAAATTTAAATAATATCCCTGGTCTTATATACAAAATAATATATAGTATATTTGCGACACCTTCCAGAGTGGTAGATACTGGTAGAAATGGTTTTATCCGTGTTTGGTGACCAGGTCACAGTCAGGTTTATCCCAACCTTCCTCTTCCCCATCTCCTTCCCCTCCCTACTACTTTCAACCTCACAACATACCCCAATGGGGGTTGCCATAGTCCCACTGGCTCTAGACGGTTGGGAGCAGTTGGGACTCTTGCGCGGTATTCACTATAAAATCAAAGGATATTAATTAAAATCGAATCAATAACTTTGCGAAGGGTATAACACTACCCATATCTTCTTGCTGTTTTGATTTCTTCTTTTGTTAATTGATAGTTTAAAACATCTGAAAATGATTTAAGCCTGTTTATAAAATCAGCTTCTCTACCCATAATAACGAAGGCCGGCCGGGGGTGAGTGAAAATTAGCCCCGGACGACCCCATCCCATCGCGGGAGCGAAAACTAATTATTATTTTGCTTTGTCCCGTCGGTACTTGGCCGCGTACGCCACTGTCGGGTCACGTGTCGCACATTTATAAGTATTTTTATAGGAAACATACACGTTTTCCCCCCCATTTGTTTAAATACATAATTTATTCGCTAAACTGACAGAAATCTTGATTTATGGGATATTTGTTTACGTAAATTCGTCGTAAGTAATGGCGCGAAGGGCGAGGAACTTCAGATTTGATAAAAAAGATTTAATTTATCTGCGGTCACATCGTTGAGGCTCAATCATTTTGATAACATTTTTTTATTTATAAATTAACGAACTAAAGTGCTAAATAGGACAAAATAAACATAAGAAAGAACATTCAAACTAAGGTCTAGTCAAAGTTTTGGTAGAGTCGTAAAGAATACTGCCAAAATACCCAACTAAACTGAATATTCTTTTTAAATCAAAAGGTTCGACATATACAGTACGCTGTTATTTGTAATATATTATTTTTAAATTATAAAATATCGACGGCATAAGATTTCTGTGTTTTTATGATTTAAGAAGCAACTTTAGAAATGATTTGTGACTAAATATAAATAATTTATTTTTATGCTACTGTCCAACTAAAAAAACCATAACACGAAATGGGAAAAAGAGCAACAGAGAAAGAATATACCACACATAATATTTGAAGTAATGACAAAAATAGAAAAAATAAACATTTGAAAGAACATTTAAGTCGAAGGCTGAACAAGGTTTTGGTAGAGTCGTAAATAATGACAAAAATCATTTAGACTGGTACCAAAAATTTCAAGGCCATGGCTTGAGTTAACAAGGCTCGACATTCTGGACATTGGAGAATGATACCCATAATTAGTATAATGATGATTGAGGAACAGAAATTTATTGTTACTGAGTCTACGGCAAGGAATGTTGAACTGGATAAGTTGCAACAGAGAAGGTGAGTCTATAAAACAGTTAATAATTTAGTCTTAGTCTTTCCTGCGCTTTTCTAATGAAGAAATTTTCAATGATTGTTCAATTTCATCATATGAATAATCGCCTCTTGGCCACAAAACTAATAAGACAGAAATTCTAAAAATATGGATAAGCAGAGAAAATGAGCCGTCAAACGCCTTTGCACACTCCTTGCTTCATTCATATTCATACATCGTCTCATACATATGGCCCGATTCAAGTATTTGGTTCACTTGATCATGTCATGTTTCCTCGGACGTCCCCTAATTCTTCTTTCATTCACTTTCGCATCATATATTATTTTCACACTCCTTTCTTCGTTCATCCGCTCTATATCCCCAAACTATTTAAGCGTCCCTTTCTTAATCTTATTCATTGCGCTTGCATCAGCCTTGCATTCTTTCCGGATATCCACATTTATAATACGGTCATATATGGTTTTACGCACATACGCCTCAGGGATCTCATTTCTACAGCTTTCAGTCTAATTTCATTTAGCTACAGCATTTTTTTTTATTTCACAGTTTTTCAAAACACTGTATTTTATTTGCAAGGTTCAGAATTTACTTAGTGCGGGTTGTTTCAAAATTTGGTCATAATGTAACAATTAGCGCCATTTTGTTTTTTTCACATTTCAGTTAATGATCGCCGTAAATGGCACCAATCGTTGAATTGTTTCGATCTCAAATGTGACGAAAATTCAAAACACATCAACCTTGGAGTAACAATATTTGGAGAGAGAGCTAATTCTTTTTACCCAACCTATACAAATTTGAGATAAATCACTTTCTCCGGGTTTTTACGTCGTACACTATGAAAAAGAAAGAGACAATAAAATTTCCCACATTATCACACCGCTTCATAGTATTGTAATGATGTTCTTATATGCGACATTAAGGGACATAAATCAACGGTTTTTTCAAATTATATGATATATTTTTTTTTTTACATTACTGCGAAAAACTGGTTTTACGAATAAACAAAAACGTTATTTTGACATGTACTTTCAATGGATGTATAAATACCCTAGCCCTAGTCCTAAACCCAGCTCTAGCCGAGCACTACAGCAGCGCTCTCTCTTGAATATTATTGCTCTGAGACATCAACCTTAGTGTGGTTTGTTTTTTTGACTATTAAACGGTCTCCGTTAACCGCCGATTATCGGCCCGTTCCTGCTGTTGAACAAATAATGATCAGCTAAAAGGTATAACAGTCATGTTGTTATCCTTGTTAGTTGAAGCTGAAACGGGCCCAGAATCTACGTTTTACGCGGACCATTAAATACTTGAAGAAACAATGTATGGAGAGAGAGCTAATTATTTTTACCCAACCGATAGAAATTTGCGATAAATCACTTTCTCCGGGGTTTTACGTCGTACGCCCCGAGAGAGAAAGAGACCACAAATATAATACTCCGCTTCTACGTAGTCACAATGATCTCGGGCCCCTGGGTCACCGCGGGACTCCGCCCACGTTTTTATTATGCCACTAAACTTGACACAACTAAACGGGGTTTTCAAGTTAGATGCTATATTTTTGTTGATCAATACTGTGGAAAAGTGGTTATACGAATAAACAAAAACATTATGTCGATATGTGATATGAATGGATGTATAAATACCCAAGCCTTGGTCTTAGACACACCCAGGTCCACCGAATCAGGTAAAAATCATCAAAAACTGACTACACTGCCTTGGATTGATACCACTCTATATACTCTAAGATTAAATAATAATAATAAATATTAAAAAATGGCGTGAATTGTTGATTATGACGATTTAAAATGTGACGAAAGTTTGAGACACACCAACCTTATTGAATAAATAACCATCGCACCATTTTTGCGGACAGAGATAGTTTAACCCCACATTCTTTTGTCTTTCTACAATTCACGTTCACACATCATCTAGCACATTTCTAATCCTCTTAAACTTAATTTTCTGCGGGGATATTTCAACAAATCCACATAAATTGTCGAGTAACCACTCGTTAAGTAATTTTAATGGTATAATAAACATGGCTGCACAAACATTAATATGACGCGTAGCGTTACTCAGAGGTGGTGAAACAGAAAATATACGCTACTCGACGAGTGGCGCAATTTCGCATTTTACTCAGAGGTGCTGAAATTCCTTTTTGGCATAAATACACGTATATCACCGTGCATAAATACCAAATTTCCTTATTGGTGATCTGGTCATATCCACTATCCTCTAACTAATTAACTAACCATCACGCCGTTTCGCTGCAAGGGAAGGCAGAGAGGACGGACCGCCATACAACTCTGTCTTAACACACACTCCTTGCTTCATTCACGTTTATACATCGACTCATTCATACTCTTTTGTTATTCTGACTCTTCACACGACTCGATTCAAGTATTTGATTTACCTGACTGTGCCATGTCTTCCTCGGGCGTCCTTGACTTTTTCTTCCATTAAAAAGCCTCACTCTCTTAAATATATGTGTACTTAAATGTGAATGCCGCACAACAGTTTAATCCGCCCGAAACCGGTGACACCACGGCATCCACAAATTAAGAAATGTTGTGAAGCTGAAGGAAGTGGGGAGTAGAAGATTAAGGTCGGGAAGTTCCTGACTGTTATAATCTGGCCGCCAAACACAAGCAAAGTTTAGCTTTCGAAAGACAGTCTCTCACCAGATCAATACTGATAGTATCTACTACTATATGTTGTTAACAAATATTACAAGTGTTTCAGAGAGCTTAAAGCTCACAGATTTGAGTAAAAAGGCTTTAAGTCTCAAACATATGGTATTGGCAAATTACATGCCTTTATCGTTGGGAGGTAGTTTTTTCGTGAAGTTTTTTTTAATGCATCCGCCAACAGTTATAAAATACGTTTTCGTGAAAAGCATCAATTTTGTGGTTTGCCATAATTATAATATGAAAACATTAATTTGTTTAAAACCACTTTATTTTAATATTTTGATAGACCTGTTTCGGAAGTACCGTATTGTTGTATCGAAGTACTCTATATTGTCCTAATGATAGAAGGGTACTCCCGAAACCATTAAAATATATTAAAATAAAGCGGTTTATAACAAATGGATGTGTTTATATTATAGTCCTAAAATATTTCGACTGATTTTGCTATGTTCCCGTATTTCGCACAACGGTCAATGATTGTTTTATCGTCTCTATGCAGTGGGGCGACCATTGCGTGATAATTATTATCATCGCAAATGGTCAAACGGTGGGGCGTTTTGTTTACGGGGGTGACACCCCTTTCATAACTGCCCCTTGCCCGTTCACAGGGGCGAAACACACAATTAGGCACGTAATACTAATTAAGTTGCAGTGAGAGATTAGTAAATGATCGGGGCTATCAAACCGATTTTTTTAAGTGCAAAAAATTGAAATAATAATCTTTTTTGTAACATTGACCGACTTGTGGAATAAAGTGTTAAGTTTATGAATTGAGCGCATACGTTATGTTAATTGTTCAGTTTGAAGGTACCACTCTCAAATCGATGTTTTTTAAAGAAAGACAAACATTCCCAGGTTACGAATGAACCTACCATATTTGAAAAACTCCTTCCACCATCACGATAAGCGCAAATTGTTGCTTGTGCAATGATGGAGGACTTAGCTAGCAAAGGAATTGAACCCACGACGCCCGAGTGGAAATCCGACGCGTTTGTTTACTCGGCTACTAATCTATTTACATTCTTACATTGAAATGAAAATGGATGACTTCTTCTTAAATATTATTTCTAGAAATTTTATAGTATTTAAGTTAATAGAAGAAACACTTATTTATTTTGTATTTTTCGGTTGGTAAAAATGCATGCTTTGTTGATAACAATAAAAAAAACTGCATTATAAAAATAGTAATAATGTTATTTTTTAAAGAAAAATGTTTAATTAATTTATCACAAACTACCTGGTATTTAATACTTCTTCTAGAATACAGATTTGCATTAAAATTGTATTTTTAAACCAAAAAAAAAACTCTTTTAAATTATACTTATCTGTTTATATAGAAAATATGCCTGGAGTATATTGTTAATAATTTATTCAAAATTAAAAAAAAATAAAACTAAATCGTAACATTTGGACAAATAAAAAAAAGATATTTTTATTCCACTTTTTACAAAAAAAAACTTATTGGTTGCGTACGTCACTGGATGATAGCAATTAAAAAAACAAACGTTTATTCAATTCACTCATTAGCGTATTGTATATGTTCAGGCAAACAACAAATTGTACGCGTACGTTCAGACTAATCGCGAAGCAATCATTGGCGCTATGAAATATTCATGGCGGGCATTCGGAGGACGTAGACATGTCCGAAGGCAAAATTTCCTAAATTGTATTTTTTAAATCTTCAATCATTATTTTTAACAACTACATACTCATACAGACAGCCTTTGGGCTAAACTAAATAGACATAGTGCCAATATGTGATTCCTTCTTTTTTTAAATCAGTTCGTTAGGGTTTTTTGCTTTTGTATTTTTATTTAGATGAATGCAAATTATTTTTTCACACATCTAGTAAAACATTTGACAATAGTAGAACGAAGCACATACGGCTATTATACACGTTTATATATCAAAAGATATGAATTTTGACGGCCTCCATAGTCGAGTGGTAAGATGCTCGACTGCGAATCCAAAGGTCGCGGGTTCAAACCCGGCGTGCGCCAATAACTTTTAATTTATTAATACACATTTCATTAATATAAAATAAATTTTAAAAAGTATTTATGCGGCACGTTCCAGAGTGGTAGATACTCTAAGTATCGACCTGGTGAAAGACCACCATTCAAAATCGAAACGTTGCTTGAAATGGCTTTAGCCGTGTTTGGTGACCAGATCTGAATATCCAGGTACTTCCCAACCTTCATCTTCCCCATCTCTTTCCCCTCTTCACTACCTTTAGCCTCACAATACACCCCGATTGGGCTACCATAGTCTCACTGGCTCTAGACGGTCGGGAGCAGTTGGGACTCTTATGCGGTATTTACAATAAAAATTAATTGAAATCTTAGTATGTTAAAAAATCATAGGTTTTTCTTTACACATTCAGCACAAATTTCACGAAAAGTGCAAAGATATGAGGCTTCTTTTAGGGCTTTTGGAAGGCTATTAAAAAGTTTTAGACTTTAATAAAAAACACTATTTTGAGATACGGGTATTTAATATTATTTAGCAGATATCTAGGGAACATGCTATTTTTAAGCTTATAAAATATTGTTAAAGTATTTTTATTAAATTTTGTTACTTTTATATATAGAATGTCATCGCACCCAAAAGCAGAAGCCACCCTAGATTAACATTTGAATTAATTTTCATAATTTTTATCTATTAAACGATGCACAGTCCACGAAAATACCACATTTATCGTAATCTTCTACTCCACATAACACCACATTTATTTTATATTTTTAAATGGCAAACAACAAAGCAACCAACTAGCGAAACGAACCAACAATAATCACATTTTTTCAACGAAAACTGCTTTCAATTGTTTCGAATCAGTGAAATGGTTAGGTGGGGATTTGGATAAGAAACATGAAGTAAGAACTCAATAAAAGAAATTATCACATTAAAATCCAAACATATTAATATTTATGATTGGGTGATTTGATTAACATTATTTCAAAGTAATAAGTAACTTGCAATGAATTTTCTGTATTTTTTTTCATTATATACTAGTGGGTAACTATGCGAGAAAATATTATGACGATAATTTATATAAATATAATGTAGGTACACTTTTTTATTGTTTTAAGAAGATTCTACTAAAAATGGATACAACTAAACCATCTTCAGGAGAGTGTTCACAATATATTATGTTTTACTGTCCTGAGACTGCATGCTCATATGCGAAAAATGATGATGAAAATGAAATTATAACCCTGTATAAGACCACGGATTTTATATAATTTGACCGACCGGTTTCGCTTAGCCTAAGCATCATCAGGGTACAAAATTAAACTTAACAAAAAATACAAAGTGTGCGGTTATGTATACATACAGGTGGAGAACACAAAATAAAATAAGAGAACAGTGAGAAAACAAAAGAAAACCATTTTAATTATAACAAAGGAACAGAGAGAAAGAGACATATAATGTGAAAAAAAAGAGGTAAAATGTCAACTGAGAAGGTGATTAAAGAATAAGCGAAACCGGTCGGTGATAAAAATTAAAATTAAATCTGTGGTCTAATACAAAGTTATTCATTCATTTTCATTAAGTGCGTCAAACCACAAAGTGATTGCTTTCTATGAAAATACAATAAAGATATTTACAAAATCTTCATGTTTATTTGTAGAAAATATAAAAAAAATGCCTCATAAGAACTTGAAAAGCTATCAAATGTGCATTATCATCTATTATTTATTTGCACTAACCATAAATAAACAGAGTGGTGAAACATTAAAACCACTCGCATTTCATATTAATATACATGTACTTAACTCAAGGGTTAGGCACAAGCCTTAGTTTCTATTAATATCCAGACTTCCGCGAAATATTCGATGAGTTTCGTTATTTGCACTGCAGATTAATAAAGCGATGACGTGCGTCGTCAGAGAGAAAAGTAAATACATTCGGGTTTGAATTGCACGGCGCCCCAATTTCATTTTCATATTATTTGATGGTTTCAGGAGACGATAGAGAGAATATTAAATGCATGGAAAACAAGATTATTGAATAATAGTTCTCGGGAAACTTATCAATATGATAGAAACTGAAATTCAATGAGGCATCGTCGCGGTTCAAAATACTTATGACGAAGTTCTATTTTACTTGCAGTGTAAATTGAATTTATTAATATTTTCGTAGAAAGAAATCACTTAGTAGTTTGACATATTATTTAATAATAAAAATAGCATTTTATTTCTGCGGAACAGAGCGGTGGGTGCAATACTCTGTCTGCCATATAAATAATAATACATATGAGTTAAATGAAAACAATGAAAGAGATAACATAAAATAGAATAACAATAAAAATTAAGAAAATAACATAAAATGATCATAATAATTTAAAAAGATATGCAATTACATAAATAAGTAATAATGCAGAAGAGAAAAGAACTTTTACGGCAGATTAGGGGAAATTTTCCACCTGTGATGATTTAATAAACGAAATAATTACTTTGTATAAGACCACAGATCATACCTTTAATAAAAGCACCGATGCTCATATTCTCCACAAAAATGGTTTTGACAACAGATTCAATAATTTAGAAGCACTAATAAAGAAAGCCATTCAAATTAATAGTCTTATTCTTAATAATCTGTTAAATTTTTCCAGTAGTTCAATATTAGGTATATTTCTCGTAAACTCATAAAATTTCTCATTATTCTTTAATCACCTTCTCTTTCTATCTGTTTTTTTGTTATAATCTAAATGTTATTCCATTGTTCGCTCATTTTATTTTGTATTTTGTTCTCCCTATATGTGTATATATAACCGCACACTTACGTATTTTTTGTTTAATTTAATTTTGTACCTTGATGCTTAGGCTAAACGAAACCGGTCGGTCATAAAAATTAAAATAATATCCGCGGTCTTATACAAAGTTATTATTTCAATTTCATTAAATTCATTAATATTGTTTACTTTTGTCTTAGGGCGTTTGTTCTCAGAAACAGATTATTTTTTAAAATAATTTCGTACATATATTTCCACGAAAATTCCAAATTGACGAGTGGCAATTTCTGCCAACCAACCCAGATTTAGAGTGAAAATTTACTTCCTTTAAAAAAAAATGAATACTCTAAAGAAGTTCCCAATTTTTTTTTTACAATGCATCACCATTTTTAAGCCATAAAAATACAAAAAAACTCCTAATCGACCGGATCCAGTAGGAATATGGCAACCGTAATATGGTTCATTTTTTGAGGTGGAAAAAAGTGAGGAGAGGACGGAGATGGGAAACAGGGAGAGTTAGAAGTTGGAATATTCCGAAGTTGGGCTTTGAGATCTGGGCACTATACATGGTTTATGCCATTTCAAGCAAAGGATTCGAATTCTAATTAAGATCTTTCACCAGGATATCTATATAGTATAATCTATCTCCAAATCGACAAATAGATTCGAAAATTTTAATATTGGTAAATGCGGAGTATGAGCCAGATTAATGGAACGGAATTGAAAGGGTTCACTTATTACCCAAGCAAAGAAAGAGAGCTTGTATTTGAAAAACTACCTACGCGTGAGTACAATAATTCAATTCACACGTCGTATACAATGATTGTGCGCTGTTGATTGGAAAGCGCTCGTGAGGTGTTTTTTCACAAAACTATTTACACATTTATTGTTATAATTAAAACAGGTTATAGACAGAGAAATTTCGCCGTTGCATAATTCCATGGACGTGATAAAACTTTTATTGCGTTAATAAATTGCTGCACAAAAAAAAAATTAAATTAATGTTTTATCAAATTTTATTACGTTCATGAATTGCTACACAAAAAATCTATGAAATTAATATTTTTTCGACCGGTTAGTAGCTGAGTGGACAAACGCATCGAATTCCCACCCGGGCGTAGTAGGTACAATTCCTCTTCTAGAAAAGTCCTCCATCATTGCACAAGCAACATCTTCCGCTTATAATGATGGTAGTAGGAGATTTTTTTAATATTTTCAGGTTATTCGTAACCCGACAATGTTTGTCTTAATTAAATTCATCAGTCTACGGGTTGCAAATGTTTTTTTTTTCAATTCGGTTATAATAAATTTAGCTTTTATTTAAAAAAAAAAAACGTGTTTGGGATCTTGGCTCTAGGATCATTGGAAGTCTGACAAATAAATTCAGCCATCACTTAAAATTCATTTCTTAAACGTATTGTTTGTTTGGCATAATAAATCAATGTCACCATACAATTAAATTAATCGATTTGTCGCCCTTTAAAAAAAAAATTTACTCCAAAGAACCTTATTTGTATCACATACCTAATTATATAATCACTTCATAACATTTTACATAAAAGCATTGTTCATTTTGTTAAGGAAAACAACTTAGAAATATTTTTCAAAAGGTTCTTTTTCCATTTTACACGGTTTCCTTGTGAGAAAGGAAAAACTTTTACAAAGTAATGATACGCGAAATTTTTACTGAAAAGGGAATGCTTGCTCGTAAAAAAGTTTTTGCTTTTTGTTAACCAAGATTAACTTAAATAAAATTGCTATATAAAAGTTACTTAAGCCTTAAATTGGCAGTACTCATGTACATAATATGTTTTTATGCTTCTAGGAATTCGAAAACTGGACAAGCTGTAGGTGGCGGTTTCAAAGATTTGTTTTTTTTGGTAATTTTATTTACTTGTTGGCTTTCTTTTGTACATTGTTCAGTCAGCTTTTATCTAGCATTATTTTGCAAAGCCAGGCGTGGTTTTTCAAAGATAAGGTTTCAAACCCAATATGTAATTATTAGAAAAAAATCACATCTATAGTTTTATTGTTTACTACAACACTAATAATTAATTACAATCTAAGCTTCATTGGGTAGTCTGCTTATATTAAAGCCCTTATTTACTGTATTATATCGTTATGTCTGTGTAGGGTTTATTATATATGTTATTTAGGTTATGTGAGTCTGATTTTTTAGTGAAATGTGATGTCTCGTAGGTTACTAAGTAATACAATTGTCAAATGTTGAGAAAAATAAGTATATCGGTAGGTTCGTACCATCAGCGGCTGGTGCATTGTAACGGTATACGTACGAATGTTATTAAATGCTTTTTACTTTATTTTTATGAATGGATTTTTTAATTTATTTTTTAAATTGTGTATATTCATCTGTTTTTGTACCTCTATGTTTTATATAGGGAATTTTTCAAAATTACATTTAATTTATAAGTAATTTTGAAATTTATAACACGTCTTCCTACCTCACAGCTTACGGGGTTTCAAATATATTTCAACTTGCTATATTTTCATAACTTTGAACACTATCGTTTTTCCCCACTTTCATACTACGACCTAATGAAGATTTTGTTCGACAATCATTAGAGGATTAATATGCATGACCTAATATGGCATGCGTATCACAAGATAAAATATGATGTAAATCCCTGTTTTTTAACGTTTTCGAGAACATCGATATGTCTAACTCTTTCTTACCAAACTCTTTTCAATAACAACCACGATATTTCAAAATGTAAAATGGATTTTGGCAAATTAAAAAAATAAGTATCGAAATTTAATCTTTATAATAATAACAGTGAACTTGTATAGCGCAGTTTTGTAATATTTCATCTCTAGTGCGCTTCATATTAAATTACCTAACTTAATTTAACAAGGAGAAAATAAAATAATATATAATATGCATACAAATTAAAACTATCTTAAATCATGATCGTAATTATAAATCATGAAAGCAAAAGGTTCACATACGGTTATAATACACATAAGGGTGTAAAAATCCAGATTTAAATTATTTATTCATATTAACAAATATACTGTCGGTGGAAAGGCAAAAGGGTTTAAACGCCAATTTGGGAAGTTTGCACTAAAGCACTTTAAAGTACAATAAAATTCACAAGTCTTTAGAACCTGGTTGGATTTTGAAAAAAAAGTTAACTCAATGGTCTTACTGAATTACCTCAAGCGACAAAAAGCTAAAAAACTCGGAAAATCGTGTCGCTTGAGTCTTTTCCTAAATGGAAAATGTATTTTAGATGGCTGAAGAGCCACAAAAGTCTTCAGACTCAAACAAGAGTCAGAGCCTTTGGTGCAGAAAAAAGAATTGCTCAAAACTGCATATTTTACTCATGTGTCACTGTGTCACTTTAGCCCTTTTGCCTTTCCAGTGACGATATGTAAGAAACGATACTATTGTTTACGAAAAATATTTTCAGTCTGATTAGTTTTGACGTTTTTTTTAATATTTGCTTCTCCATTTTGGTTTAGACGTTCATTTCGTATAAGTTTAGTTACGTTATGAAAGTTTCGTATTAATTGAATATAATTAATACGATAATATGTTTTCACAGCACGATTAATAATGGATGAAACCGCACTCCACTGGTATGTACATATCATGTTGAACACGAATTTGTAATACAAAAGCTTCAAGTACCTACGAAAATTCAATGACACTTATTGGAACATTAATGATTGGTTTGTTTGATAATTTTGAGAGCTGCACTCATCGCCTCTTTTAAATTAAAATTTCCAATTATTGCGCTCTAAAGTGGCACTCATATTTTTCAGTATTCATCGAAAACAGGGGTCCTAAGTTTGCATAAAACATGTACCTAATCCGAATTCAATTGATTTACTTTAAATTTAAGCCAAAAAATATTCCAATTCCTACATTATACCTATTCAATCAAGTAATACTCGTAACACGCAACGCTAAATATAAATAATAATAAAAAAAAAAACAACACACTGATAAAAAACATTAATATCCATAGTTTTTGTTTGGAATTTCCCCATCCACCACAGATAAAAAAAAAATAAAAAAAATTAAATTAAAATACTAAGGTCCTACTCAAAAAAAACGGTCGAGGAGTTAAGACGCTTGACTACGAATCCCGAGGACGATGGTTCAAATCTCGGCGTGCGCAAATTATTTCCATTTAATTAACATGTGTTATTTCACATTTGATTCATACAAAATAATATATTTGCGGCATGTTCCAGAGTGGTAGATACTCTAATTATCGCCCTGGGGAAAGAGCACCATTCAGAATCGAAACGTTGCTTGAAATGGCTTTATCCGTGCTTGGTGACCAGATGTAAATAGCCAGGTACTTCCAACATTCCTCTTCCCCATCTCCTTCAATTCCCCACTATCTTCAGCCTCACAACATACCCCAATTAGGTATGCCATAGTCTCACTGGCTTTAGACGGCTTAGAGCTGTAGGAATTCTTGAGGGGTATAAACTATAAAAATGAAAATAAAAACGCAAATTAAGTCACACATGGTCTCAAATGTATGTATCTTTGATAGTCTACATTATTTTTAAACCATGGAAACATATCTTTGTTTAAGTAAATTAGCCATTCCTTCTGCATTATCAAATATTGTTTTCCACACTGCCAAAGATACAAGCGGGACAAAACACAATCCGTTTGATAAGGTTAGTGCTAATAAATTCTTCCGCCCTGATTTATAACTCATAAAATGAACCGCCAGTGTGTGGTTGAAGCAGTACGGATTATCTTAGAATATTACACTTGAAATTATACCACGATGTAGGCCCAGAAATCTACAATATTGCGCTCTTATGTACTCGGTAAATAAATAAATACTTGTTACAAGGTTCAGTAAGTCTCCTTCTCGTATAAATATCTGATAGAAACCGCAGGGCCCTTTGAATGGAGTTTTTTTTTTAATATTCATAATGTAGTGTTTTGAAAAAACCGAATGGGCTGCCTCACTTCCTGATGATTGACTGTCTTTTGAATGAATTGTAACAACACATTCGCCCGCTCAGCGGTCCTCAACATCTACCAGGGGTATATTTTCCACACGTTCCAGAGTGGTAGATACTCTTCGAGTTGCCCTGGTGAAATACCACCATCCAGAATCGAAACGTTGCTTAAAATGTCTTTGGCTGTGTTTGGTGACCAAATGTAAATAGCCATTTTTTTAAAATAAATGTCTGGAATGAAATAATTGTTTTTAAATGAATGTTTTGAAAGTTGTGAAAAGGCATTACTTTCGCTGTCAAATGAATTAGGGCACCAAAGAGAAAAGTTATTAATCGAACTACCCCTATCGAACTACTCCTCAATCACGAAAAAAAGTTAAAAGCTTAAAAAGCTACTAAAAAGCACTAGTGAAAAGTTTTCAATGTAAAAAGGACAAACTTATGTAAATATTTATTTCATTCGTAAGACTTTATTTTAATCTGATCCCTTTCACAGCAGATCACCTATATCAATAACTTAAGGGTCGGTCCTTAAGAATGATGCTAAAAGTAACTTTCTAGCATTCCAATACAAGCAATACTACAAATTATTTATCTGTAAATTTTCTATGGGTAATTAGAAAAATGTATGAGGTTTCCGATGAATGAATACACTTTTAACTTTAAACCTCTCTATTATCTGAAAAACTTATAAAAATATCAGTAAAATGTGCCGTTTGAAAATCAGCAAAGGCATCTTGCATTTCAATACATAAAATTTCTGTAGGTATGCATTTATTTTCTGGAAATATTAGACATTAACTACTCGTATATAATTAACAGATAAATAATTTTTAGTTTTGCTTGTATTAGAGAGCCAAAAAATGTATATTTTTGGGTGCTAACCCTTAATATCAAATTTAGTTTATTTTATAACAGCTCATTCACTCGAATGTCTAAGTATTTTTTTATAGTATTACTACGATCTCAAGTTATTTCCTTGGAGCACCTTGGTATAAAATTTCATAAAAATAGCACTGTAAACATTAAATTTGAAGGACTGAAAATGAGTGCTCACCAATTACAACGACTATGTTTTGAACAATGGATTAATTTGTCATTATATCGCCCAACCCGAGTGAACAGTAATTTCACCAAGAACTGACTTTGTTTGATATACCTAGGAAGTACATAGCGTTGAACCGAAAGCCATTAAGTATATCTAATGGATTTTTAATTGTGCACGCATTGCCGTCAATTCCTGATAAAAATTTACAGCCAGAGACGGCCATTAACATTCTTTTGGACAGATCACAGAAAAATTAATATCCGCCGGTAAAATTCCAAGTACAGGTAGGTGCTCATTGACAGGGATTGGTCCCCTAATGAAATATGTTCCTAATCGTATACTGAACTGATTGGTGTAGGTATGAAGTCCCATTTTCCTGAAATAGTCATAGTCATGACTTACTTATACTAACGAACCTATAAAAATGTACTATTTTTTTCAGTAAGTACTTATCATAACTATAAAAAAAGGCGAGATTATCTAGCGTGCAAAAAATTACGGTTTTTCGAAATTTAAAATAAAAATTTGACCCCACTATATTAGTGTATTATTTTTTTTATATTTACTCGTATTATCATATTAACAATCCAGCTGCGGTAAGAATGCTTTTTTTACAATTAGAAAGACTTATTTAATTTGCATTTTCAAATTATTAATTACACGAGTATTATTAACTAACCTTCTTTGTTGCAACTCATCCAGTTCGAAATTCCTTGCCGTAGACTTAGAAATAATGAATTGACGCTCCTCAATCATCACTCTACTAAATATGGGTAACATTCTTCACGGTTCAGAATCTAGAGACTTGTTAACCCAAGGCATAGCCTTGAAATTTTTGTTACCAGTCTAAATGATTTTTGTCATTATTTACGACTTTGACTTGGATGTTCTTTCAAATGTATGTTTTTTATATTTTTGTCATTGCTTCAAATATTATGTTTGTGATGTTCTTTCTCTGTTGCTTTTTTTTCCATTTCGTGTTATGTTTTTTTTAGTTAGACAATAGCATAAAAATAAATTATTTCTATTTAGTCACAAATCATTGCCAAAGTTCCTTCTTAAATCATAAAAAAACAGAAATCTTATGCGGTCGATATTTTATAATTTAAAAATAATATATTAAAAATAACAGCGTTCTGTATATGTCGAACCTTTTGATTTAAAAATAATATTCAATTCGGTTGAGTATTTTGGCATAGATCGAAAAAAATCTTGAATTAAATTTTGTCGGGTCCTGAGAAGTGCGTTCCTCCGTGAGTGGAAAACAAAAAATCTGTGATTTGTTTTCCTTGAAATTTCATTAATAATCATACCTAGAAAATTATACAGACAATATCTAGTCCACAAAATCAAAAAAAGTGTATTATAAAATCTAAAGATTTAAACAGTTCTCTGAAATTCATTTTCACAAATCATATTTTGATTTGTTTAAATTTCACACTCAAAAGAGAATTATATTATGTAACTTGAATTTGGATGCTAAATGAAGGTATCTATGATACTCGTACATATTAACGATATCCTTATCGGTACTTAGTTAATCGATAATATCCGTACATTTCATTATATATATGACGGCCTCCATGGTCGAGTGGTAAGACGCTCGACTACGAATCCAAAGGTCGCGGGTTCAAACCCGGCGTGCGCCATAAACTTTTATTTAATTAATATGTGTCATAACACATTTAATTCATATAAAATTAATAACAAGTATATTTTCGGCACGTTCCAGAGTGGTAGATACTTTAAGTATCACCCTGGTGAAAGACCACCATTCAGAATCGAAACGTTGCTTGAAATGGCTTAAGCCGTGTTTGGTGACCAGATCTGAATAGCCAGGTACTTCCCAACCTTCCTCTTCCCGATCTCCTTCCCCTCCCCACTACCTTTAGCCTCACAACATACCCAATTTGGGGATGCCATAGTCTCACTGGCTCTAGACGGTTGGGAGCAGTTGAGACTCTTGTGCGATATTCATGTAAAAAAAAAAAACATATATTTATATATTTTAAAATATGTACTAATTTTTATATGTACAAACAAAATAAGCCAAAAAATCATACCTACATGCATCATTAATTCATAGCAAAAGAAGCAACAACGTTTTTATGACATGACATTAAATGTATGGCAAGTCGATATAAAATGATTGTAAATACGGTTCAGTCGGCACAACTCTTAAAATTTATATTACGTATCAAATTATTATTTATTTCGCCAAGAAAATATGTTCTATAATACTTTAGGTATCACAAATCTTTCCTAAATATGTTTCAAGAAATATTCTCCCTGTGTTGTACAAAGTAATCTAAAAAACAACTCACAAAGGACACCATAAAAACAAGAACAAAACATTTATTTTCTTTTATCATAAGTTGTTAAAACTTGCAAAGTTTTCAGCAAATAGGTAAAACTTTTTAATGTTTCTTTATGTTTTTCTTATGTCGTATACTTACTTTAAATTGCCGTAAGGAAGCTTGATATATTGTAAGGCAATTTACTTGTCAAGCGTTTGAAAAAACTAACGATTTATGTGATTTTGAATTTATGGAAAATGGTTCCTAACTTTATAGCCGTAAGCCTCACAAAACAATAAAATATATATTTAATCTACGTAGTTGCCTTGTTTAATGACGCATAAAATAAAATGTGCCAGGAAAACACTTAGAGATAATGCGATAGTGAATAAATCAATACATACATTTTATCTTTGTTAATTTAATAAAAAGGTGCAATAAGTTCGGATAGTAAAAAAATGTTACTTTCAAAGCATTTATTGATACACTGAAAGCGTTTTGTATCGTATGAGTGACTAACTGTTGGCTATATCCATTAGAAAAATAATTCACATTAGCACTTGAAACCGCAGCCTTCTCGTACCTTTATATGAATAAAATAAACCATTTTCAATTTGAAAAGCTGGATACATTATAAATGTAAATCTGGTGTATTGTAAGAACAACATGCAAATAAGTACTGCAGTGCATGAAGAAACAACAGAAAGTTGCTGTAACTAGATAAATAGTAGCAGGAAACTCGAATACTTTCACAATGATGGAGAACGGTTAATATAAAAAGCAACGTGTTTTTTCTTCAAACGTTTTAAAATTGTAAGACCAAGAATATTTTGATAAAGGTTTTAAAAGGTCATTTTAGTTGTAGCAAATCTGACTGGCTTTATATTTAAAATAAGTATGATGGTACCTAAGTTTCGATGGGAACGGCATAACCACAACAAAGACAAGAAAAGAAAACAGATAAAAAATAACTTTGTACCAAGTATTGTTGAAAAATCATAATATTATTTCTACTCAATAATGTTAGCCTGCAGAATGTGGATAAAACCGAGAAGCAGGTCTTGTTTATGAAAGTTTTGAAGGTTGTACCACACATGTGAAATGTGAACCAGGGATACAAAACTGTTTGGTAAGATTAAAGAAACAATAAAGCCATGATTGAAGAAAAACTAAATGTAAAAGTTACAGTTCTTTCAATTCTAGAAAAATTATATTTTTATCACAACATTGAGCAAACGCCCAATTTAATTAAGTAAATTTATCATTTGAAACCCTTGGCTTTAAAAATACACGCATTAATTAGTTTTATTGTAAAACAAATTCTTATCACGAATAAGTCATAGATCAAACGTATTTGTTGTATTATCTACTCGTATAAGCTAAAAAAGTTCTTGCGAGGAGGTTTTAAATGGAATATGACCGTCGTATAAAATTTCGCTTCTCACAAATGTTGCAAAATGTTGGATGTTTTAAAAAAAAATAAGAAAGCCAAATTTACCAAACCTCTGTATTACTATCCGGTAAATGACATAGTACTGACCTAGACCACATTTATTACACTATGTATGACTTTATACTGTAAAGAATAAACTTAAATTTGCCAAAGTTTTGTAATGCTCCAACATTTTTCAACGCTCACGAAGAATTAATTCCAAATAGTGAAATCACGAATTATCTACCAACTTAAGAATTAAACAATGAGTATACCTCCAAATCCATTATATATACCTGTTTTAAACAATTAAGATAGCGGTAATTTTGAATTGACTAATTTATCATCAAATCAAGAAACATTTACAATAATCTAAAGTTTTTATCTTTTTAAAAAATGCAGAAAAAATTAGGTTTACTATCTCTCGTTGGCTGCCGCTTTCACCAAAAGCTCTATGCAAGAAACGCTTAGGACACTGTCTCACAAAAGCTTGCAAACTAACAACGCCCTTTTACGTCGCCTACCCGCCAAATCTGATACGATTCATTAAACTAATGGCGCTTTAATATTTCACATCGGCCTGATTAAAAGTTGCAGGAAGAGGGAACTCTTCGAACCCGTCTCGGCTGGATCTTTGTCCCCGGGACGGGCCAATAAGATGACGAAAGATGAAGTATAGCGGAGGCTGGGCGGAAGATGCAGTATAGCATACTTGTGCCTATCACAGGGGATGAAAACTTTTTTAATCTAGTGTTAAAATAATTTATTAGTAAAGATATGAAAAAATAACTTTGTATTGGACACGGATATTATTTTCATTTTTGTGGCCGACCGGTTTCGTTTAGCCTAAGCATCATCAAGCTACAAAATTAAACTAAACAAAAAATACAAAGTGTGCGGTTATATATACATACGGAAGGAGAACAATATTTGAAATAAAATAACAGAACAATGATAAAATAATAATTTATCGAAGGAAGCAATCACTTTGTAGCTTGACATTATAATTTAAATAAAAAATAATTTTTTTTTAAGCCACTTTATTTATACACATATAACAATTCGACCGGTTTCGGTTAAACTTAACTTTCTTCAGGAACGTATATATATAAACTGTTTATATATATACGTTCCTGAAGAAGGTTAAGTTTAACCGAAACCGGTCGAATTGTTATATGTGTATAAATAAAGTGGCTTAAAACAAAATTATTTTTTATTTAAAAGATAAAATAATAGAAAAACATTTCAATTATAACGAAGGACCGGAGCCATTTCTTGAAATGTTTCTGTGTGACAGCTGTTACGTCATATCTAAAACGCTTTCAAACAATATTTTGTCGACCTAAATAAAAAAATTGTATTATTTTAAGGGATAGTTTAATAAAGTGAGCACTTTATATCGGAATTGGGGTTCCGCTGAAATCTATTGATAAGTAACTTGTCATAATCTCAGTGACGTTAAACCGATTTATATGAAATTTCGACATGAATTGCACTCAATAAAAATAATATTAAAATGAAAAGACTTTATTTAAACTTACGTAGATATTTGCTTCAAAATTATTTTAGTTTTTAGTACATATTTTAAAACTTAGATGTTTTTTATACATTAAAAAATGTGTTGTTTATTTTTCCGAAGAACTTAAGATGATTTAACGAAGCTGGAAGGCAATTTAAGTATTACAAAAAGTGATAACGACACTGTTTTTATAATTTAAATTGCTTTAAAATTCTAAATATCTTAAATATTAGTTTTATATTTGTTATCTCTTGTCCATTTTTTTTTCATTGTGTTTTCATAAAGAGCCTAATTTGATTATTTTTATTTATTAAAGTAGAGACTTTCAATGTGTAATTTTAGTATGAAATAATAATACAACTGATTTTTTGGTTATCTGTACATAAGTATACTGCGCTTTATTACGTTTATTATTTTGAATTTAAGTATTATGTATAAGTATAATGTAAGTAGATTGTTCAATATAGTTTAGTGTTTAAAATGAGTTTTTATATCCATTTTTATTATATTATCGGCGTAAAAAAATCAAACCACATTTTTCAATCAATCGGTGGTATTTTTCGGAATAAATTTTATTAATGTACATAATACCCAATATTTATAAGCGTAAATAAATTATTATCAAATATCATTTCCATCCCGAATTGCGAAATTTTCTCAGAAAGGCCTTTTTAATCAAAAAACACTATTAACAAATAAAGTCCCGCAAAGCTGCCTCGTTGTGAGCGAATCCAATTGTTATTATTTACTATGAATAGGTACTTTTTCGTTGGTCAATTTTGTCGTTGGGTTTCTCATTATTTATGAAGCAAATATTATTTGTTAGTTTATTTAAAACTACTGCTAAAACCACCACCTTTTTATTGTTACATGAAAAACGAAGTATCTCTACTCCTTTCTTTATCCCATCTCCTTTCACTTCCCGCTTCCTTCAACCTCATTATATACCCAAAATTCCGGATAGCAGTCCACTGTAGATATATATGTTAAATATATAAAAATATATTAATTAAATATATCTCCCTAAGCAGGAGAATTTTCTCAATTAGGGAGGTAATTATCATTAACTAAAAACTAGACATTGGATATAAACTGAATTAATATTATACCCACTGTTAGTATTAAGTAAAAATGTTTATTTTTGTACAATAGTTTAAATATATTGTCAAAGTGAAGGCCGCACAAGAGTCCCAACTGCTCCCAATCATATAGAGCTAGTGAGACTATAACATCGCCAATTGGGGTATGTTAAGAGGCTTAAATGCAGTGGGCAGGGAAAGGAGATGGGAAAATGAAGGTTGGGAAGTATCTGAAATTAAATGTACAAAATCTATCATCTATTCAAGCTCTGACTTCGTAAAATGATGCAAACATTATTCATCATGGTTTCGGCATATTTTGCTTTAATGTCAAAATGACCGTCGACCAACAACACAGAGATTTAAGCTTTCTGGCGTTTTGATACGTTGGGTTGGTATTTCAATCGGAAATTAATCTCAGAATTAACAAATTGCATTTTATCGATTTCCCATACAAGCACTGATACCTAGGAACGCTGCAAACACTGCGATCACCTGGCAAGTTTGGTTCCTTAGAGTAACGTAGAGACCTAACATTGCGAAATTTTGTCCGCACTTTTTGACCAAGGATTGACCAAGGGAGGTATGACGTATATGCTTCCAGCCAATCGGATGCGAAGAAAACCGTAAAGATAAACATTATTCCGTCTTTATCTGTTCGCGAACAATTTTGCGTTAGTATCATGAGAAAGAAAGAGACCGGGATACTTTTAGAAGCCGTACAAAAGGGGAATTCTCCGTTCTTGAAAAATTTTTTGACATTCTCGTAAATATTTTTAAGTTAAACATATTACGAATCCATTAAAACTCATTTCAAACGGAAGTTTATTAAATTGGAACGAATAGTCCAAAGATTAATTACATATTGGTGTAAGTTACTAGTTGTTTTGTAGGTTAGGATGTTAAATATTTGAGATCAAACTAAAAAAGACGATTTTTATGGTACATACGTGTGAAAACTGTTTGTTTTTGGTCCTTTTGTACTTCGATTAAAGCAAACAAGCATAGAACATGTGGCCATGATGTTTTGCTAGATATTACACAAAAAATAACTCAAGTTTTTAACTATTTACGCACTTTTGACAGTCCGTTCGCCTGACAGTGCAAACGTGTCTGAAGTTTGTGCGGATTAAATAATGAAGACATTTCATTTAGCCCGCCCCAAATCGTGTATAGGTTTCAACAATTGTTTGTCTCTTTTTCTCATATGCTTATAGAACCGAGCATAAAGAGAGAGCTATATTTTGCGAGTTTGTCAACGATTTGTCACAAATTAGTATGGTCTCTTTATATTGTTACTCTGAGTTTGGTTCTAATAACGCTGTATGCCCACCGACCAACCTTTCGGAGCTTTGAGCTTTTCAACGTAATGGCCAGCATTATTTATGAAGTTCACGAGTTCAACTGCTTACGTGCCCCTGGAATAAAAGCATAAAGCACAGACTCCCTTTAGAGTCGTCGCTTTGATAGAAGCAATTGGCGAGGAAGTGGAAGTAAAAAAAATCGTTCCTTGTTTTAGTTTTATATTTATTCTACGGGCTATACCGTTTTTTACGGCAGCAAAAATGGGTACGTACTACCATTTGGTTTTAATGAAAATACATTGGACTCTTACGTAATTGATGCTAATGTACTACGTTATCTTCTTTTTTTATTTTGTAACATCATGCCTGGTGACGAATCAGTGTAGAAATTATTTTTACCCGACTATGGAAACCTATTTCATTGGTTACACTAAAACAATACTTGCTAGTTTGCTCCATCTAGTTAGTTCATAAATTATGTAAGATACAAATATATTCAATTTGAAGGTTACCCTCCTCGATGATATACGATAATTTTTTTATTTGTTTTTCAACGAACTTATTAAAATTTGAAATTACACGAGTATTATGTAAGTAGTACGTGGTATTATTTGTTATTTGTGTTATAAGCAAATACTATGAGATGTGACATTACAAAACAAATCAAAAAAAATCTTTTCTTATTTCAAAAGTTACGTATTTATAACGATAAAGTCCCATTAAACTGCCGCAATAGTAGTTTGGCCACAGGTTCTATTATGAAACAATCTTACATAATTATAATAATATTTGGATAATTTGTAGAACGCCGTTTTTGTGAAAAATCACCTCAAGGGCGCAGTGTAAAGGCAAACAACCGCTCGGCAAGCGGATGAAAAACGTTTAGTTTAATTATATTTTACAAAAGTACATATTTATTTCAATCACAGACTTCGTAAGTCAATATATTCAGAGAAAAACAACAGAAAATAAATAGAAAAAGAGAGGAAAAGATTACTATTATTTTTTTTAACAAAACAAAAAAACCCTTCTCACTTAATCTTCCCAATAGATAAAAAAACCGTATTGAAAATAAGAATGAGAGTCGTGTTTTTTTTTTAATTAAGGATAGGTGAAAATATTACATTATGACGAAAACAACCAAAAATTACCATTAAATTATTTTTAAAAAATAACAAATTTTATTTATTTATTTAATCAAGTTTGATACGAAAAATAAATAAATAAAAGATTAGTTTAAAAAACCTTTTTCACGTAATTATTTGTTTCAGAACAACCACTAAGCAAAGTCTAACGTTCAGGAACCTGGCTAGTGTCTGGGATATGACCAGAGTAGTATATACATACTTTCAGTATCGCCCTGGGGAAAGACCATCATTCAGAATAGAAATGTTGCTTGAAATGGTAATTGCCATGTTGAGTGAGCCAGATACATATCAAACTTCATTATTCCCACAGCCTTTACCTCTCTTCTCCCTTCAACCTCACAACATACCTCATATTTGTATGCCATAGTTACACTGGCTTCGTACCATTTGGGAATCTTGTGCGGTACTCACATAAAAAAAAAAGATTTTAATGATCTGCTTCGTCTCGTATGATAGAAAGATTCTCTGACACAAGTATATCTCCCGAAAAATAACTATACCTAGCAGAACTACAAAATTTATACACGTTTCAATATCAACTATAAATAATTTCCTTTGTGAGCGGATGAAAATTATCAAATTAAGAAATAAGCTTTTCCAATCCAGTGAGCAATTAAGTAAGTAACTATGTATAATGTATTTTTTTAAAGAATTAAGTTACACTTAATTGTCAGTTCTTTAGTTTTTGATCGCTGTGTCAGATAACATTTGAAAGTCATTTTACGTCCCGTGATTTTTCACTGAAAACAAAAAGTAATAATTTAATGATCACATTTTAGAGCACAAAAGAAGTATTGGCAGGCAGATTATGGTTTCCAAAAAAGTTTCCAGAATAAACTTACGTTAATTTATTTCGACAATAAATAACAATACAACGTCACATAACTGAAAACAGAATAATTGCAATTATCGAAGTATAATATTACGTCCAATGTATGTTGCAGCTCAGGGCGAAAGCTCGCCAGTAATTAGAGCTTCGAATTCTCCGATCAGTGCGCTACAAAGCGAATGACGCGAACATTTTAAAACTGTTCAGAAGTGCCCCCACCAGGCTCCGGCCGTGCAACTAATTGCCGCCCACTTGAGAGCGACACAGTGACTGCGACAATATTTCGCGCGCTATTATGACGTGTACTTTCCGCGCGATGTTTTCGCGGATTTTCCGAACGACGCGAATATTTCCATACATGTGAGGCCATTTGTTTGAATGGCGCCGCCGTGAGCCATTTTTGTGGGAATGCTTGCGATTTTAATGTTTCAATAACATCGTAAGAAAACGGGTTACCATCTCGAAAATTTCAACTTTGATAATGAATAAATAATTGAATTAAATACATAGGTACTTTTAAAATTCCACTAGAGGTATTTTTCGTGAGAGATATTAATTAAATTTTGCCTAAGCAGAGAAATCGTCTACGGTTTAACAACTTCATGATATATCGAAAGTTAGAAATAAATTAATAGTTTTTTTTTAAATATTGTGTTGTTATACTACATAAATTAATGCCAACGCATATAAAGCATACCAAAGGCTTGATACTTTGTTTTCTAAATATGGAAGTTTGCAATTTTTTTAGATTATTCATTTTTTTTTTCGAAATTGTTAACGATTTCAATCTAAAAATAATTTCAACACCAGTCAATTTGTGACAATTCATTCACTTCGAGAGATCCACGACAAGGATAAATATAATGTATATATCTTCACTTAAAAAAACAACAATATAAATGAGTAGACAAAATTGCCTGGAAATGATTCAGATACAAGCATTTTGCATTCAAAGGTCTTTCCTCTGGTGTTTTCCGAGACGCGGTATAAAGACATACCGCTGAGAGCTCAATTGCAAACTCTCCTTATTTCTCATAAGCGACGCATGTAACAGAAAGAGAAGTGACGACGAAGCTCTCAGCGGCAGGACGATAGCTAGATTTTAGGAGGTCTCCCCTCCGGGCGCTCAATCTCTCTGTGTCGCGCTCAATTAAATACGATTGTATTCCCAATTAGCAGTGGAACGACAGCTACAATCAGGTTAAATACCCATTATATTTCAAAAGACATCGATTCACAATGTTTTAGCAAAATTGTTTCGATATCCGAAACGGAATTGGACAATAACTTTACTTTGAAATATATTACGTTTACGATTACTTTAAGTTGCTGAAGGAAATTGATGTTTGATGTTTTATTTATTTTATTTTTATATTATTACATATAACAGACATGATGCCCAAAACATATATACATGAGTGGTTATTTAATTAGAATATTAAACAACAATAGGTAATCAAGTAAAAGTTTATGAAAAATGCCAAAGTAAATGAATAACAAACAAAAGCAAATGAATAATATCATACAAGGTAGAACATAAATAAATGGATTATTGGCACCTGTACTGAAGAGATGCCTATTAGCCGTTTGGTACTTGGTACTTCATATAACCAGTCTATAACTAAAGGGCATCATTACAATATCAGCTTGATATGATTGACAGTTTTTTTTTTTCAATTGATTTTGTCAATAAAAATGTCTACTTCATTGTTTGTGCAGTGAATTATGTTGTAGTTTCTTAATATCCTCGGCAAAAAAGAGAAGTATCCCGTATTTTTGTGGTAGGATTTAATTTTAAAAATTTCGTTCATCCTCCTTGTAGATTTTCTTAGTGGTAGATGTTGATGTTAATTTGGGATAAAATGTTTGGTGCATCAATTGATGAATGCATAACTTTGTGTAAAATTAATATATCAGAAAGTTTACGGAAAGAGTGAAGTTTAAAGTGCATAATTGTTGCCAACATTATCTTTTATTCACTATTTAAAAATATAAGTATTTACAAACTTTTTTCATGTGTGTTCACACAAATGACACTTGGGTTAAAAATGCAGTTTCGATCAAGATTATTTTTCTTGCGTCAAATGTTCTTACTCTTGTTTGATTCTGAAGATTTTTATGGCCTTTCAGCCATCTAAAGTATATTTACCATTTGGGAGAAGGCTTGACTCAAGCGACTCAAGTTTGGGACTTTTTCAGCTTTTTGTCGCTTCAAGTAACTCAGTGCGAGCATTGAGTTTCCTGAGTTTTTTTTTTCAAAATCTAACCAGCTACTGAAATTTTATGAATTTTGTTGTAAAACAAAAAAAAAACTTTAAAGTGCTCTGGTGTTAACTTCCCAAATGGCGCTTTAGCCCTTTTGCCTTTCCTACGACGATATTTTGGCAGTTGATGAAAAGAAGAAGCTTAATGTAGAGTGAATTTTTATATTATAAATTTATATTGTTTTTATGAGGAGAAGGTATGGAAGAGAAAACAAAGGAAAGCAATGATGGTGTGTGGTAGGTGAATTGAGTTGGCTGAAACAAAAATTCATGCATGTTTTGTTGTTATTATTTACCAAAAATTATGTTACTTGAGTGGCATCAGATATTTAGTTATAATAAAAAATGAAGAAATATAAGAAAGGTCGGACAAGTGACGGAGACGGGCATCTTATACAAAATATGTTGCTTATTTGGTGCTGTGAGGTACATCGTGTCGAAAAATTATACTCCAAGTATCCAGACAGATATGAGAGAAATTCAATTCTGAATAGAATTTAATATTTCACTTTCGCCTGGGTATATCTCTTGAGAGGTATTTTTTATTCGCCGACGATATAAAAATAATGCTTTGAGGTACAAAAAACCGCATGCTAGGCCAACACAAGTGTTTTGTCCGCAAAAAGTCAAGTCCTCTTTATTAATAAATATAGGTAGGTACTTACTAGAGGCGGAAGAACATTTTTTGTCACAGCATCCAAAAAAATAAAATTTAGAACATAATGTGTACATAAAATAATGTATATATTTATGAATGTATATAATTAAAATGATATTATAAATTTGTTTTAGCGGTTTTGCTTAGGCTAAGCATCATCAGAGTACAAAATTAAACTAAACGAAAAATACATAGTGTGTAGGTATGTATATATATGTTATGATTAAGGTTTTCACGGGTGTAAGATGTAGAACAATTTTCTCGGTTTACCCGCGTAACGTAGTCCTTAAAAGGACTTTTTAACTCCTGACGTTTCGGACAGATCACACTGTCCATCTTCAGAGGCCTTATGTCTTGAGTTTCTGTCTCAAACTGATAGCTTTCGCACGTCTGTTTGGTCCAGAAGCTAAAACTTAAGTGAGTGCAAGTCACTACTTATGTCTCGAACAAAGTACCCGGGTTGAAAGTGATTGATGGTGGAGGGGGCATTTCCAAAGTTACCAGTAGTGTCTCCAATTAGCTTAACCAATCAGGTATCTACTGCCAGCCCCGCCCCCCACCCCCTCCACCATCAATCACTTTCAACCCGGGTACTTCGTTCGAGACATAAGTAGGGACTTGCACTCACTTAAGTTTTAGCTTCTGGACCAAACAGACGTGCGAAAGCTATCAGTTTGAGACAGAAACTCAAGACATAAGGCCTCTGAAGATGGACAGTGTGATCTGTCCGAAACGTAAGGAGTTAAAAAGTCCTTTTAAGGACTACGTTACGCGGGTAAACCGAGAAAATTATCTACATATATATATATATATATAATACTCTCACACACTATATATATATATACTCGCACACACAAAGAGAAAACACAATCTAAAATAAAATAAGAGAGCAGTAAGATAAAAAGGAAAACATTTAAATGATAACAAAGGAACAGAGAAAAAAGAAACAGATAATATGAAAAGAAAGAGGCAAAACGTCAACTGAGAGCGTAATAAAAGAATAATGAGAAATTTTAGAGTTCACGGAAAATATACCTAATATTGAACTACTGGACAAATCTGACTTTCTTTCTCTGTTCCTTTGTTATAATTTTAAAAAAAATCTTTTATTTTCTTACTCTCCTCTTTTTTGTTTTTTTTCCTTCTGTATAGATTACATTTTTTTCTCCCTCAAACATATTTGACCACACACAATGTATTTTTCGTTTAGTTTAATTTTGTACCCTGATGATGATTACGCTAAGCGAAACAGGTTGATCATAAAAATAAAAATTAAATCTGTGGTCTTATACAAAGTTATTATTTCATTTTCATTAAATATGTAAAACCACAAAGTGATTGCTTTCTGTGAAAAAATATATTTTTTTTAATGATTTTTCGTTACATGCATTTTTGAAAAAGAAAACATAAAAAGGTTTATTATAAAAATAAAGTACATTTCATGCGTATGTTTCTTCACGACCTTTGTGGCAGAGTGGAAAGCTCTCTGGATCAGGACCCAAAGGTTGCAGGTCTGAATTCTGATCAGAGAAAATAAAATCATATCTATTTCTCGTTGGTAAAATACTAAAATTTAATTAAAATAATGTAAAGGATGTTTCACCTCGTTCAGAAGAGGAATATTCTTACTTTCAGTTACTGGCGGTTTTTTTTCAAGGGCGTATGTGCCGTGAACTCCCAAACAGTAGAAAAGACGAGCAAGACAAACTTGAATTATAATATTACTACACTTTGAACACCGCGACACTAAAACTCTTTAGTAAAAAATTCACCCGTGCGAAAATCCATCCTTAAGAGCAGAATCACATACGCACGTATGGACAAATACTTCCTATGAAGTATTTCATAAGAAAGATATTCTGTCTCGTATAGTTAAAGATACGTACCCCCCAGAGCCAAAACATTCGTCTTTTGGTGTAGTGCTACATTGTTACTCCTAGGTGTAGTGCATCTTCCACTAACTGGCAGTTACTAATATTGTGCGAGCTTTCATGAATTTCGCTAGATGTCACTTTCGGATAGTATAATATTTGTGTGCGCCTCGGATGAAAGTAAAACTGGCGTTGGGAAAAACTTCAATGTTTTTTTAATGCTTTACAATTGTTAGTTCTTTAAAATGAACCCTTCGAAGTGAACACTTCAATTGAAGTCAAACTCGCAAAAAATAGATTTGAAAATATCCGGTCATTTGTTCTGTTCTTTTTGGAACTGGTTCCTAGCCAAAATAAAAAGTACTAGTCGGTAGAGATTTGAAAACGAAAAGAACTGGTTCCTCGCCGGAAAGAACTAGTGAAAAGAACTGGAACCGCCAAAATAAAGTTCACCTTCGCAACTGTACTGCTGCAAATTGAAGTAGTTCTTTCAATGAAATGAATGAACGCTGAAATGAACTACCAACTTCAATTGAAATATTTGTTCAATGAAATGAAGTTATTGAAATGAATGATCGCTAAAATGAAATATTTGTTCAAGAACAATGAATGCAGTAAGAGCTGTTGCCAAAAGAAGTAGTTCTTTCAAAGAGGTCATAACGCTAAGTAAAACACAATAAATAGTTATTATAGGTTGCACACAGGCTCGGTCCTGAGCCAAACGGCGCGGCGCCTGGCGCAGGTTAAATTTGTGGCGCCCTTTGTAAAAACCTAATTTTATACTAGCATCGTCTAATAAAATAGTTTATTGAATACTTGTAATAATAAGTATGTTCACTACATTCCGTGAGTGAGTATTATATACAAAAAGCATGACTTTTATTGAAAAAATCATCACTGTTAACTACTGGTTTTGGCAGTCTTCAACAAATTACACGTTCCAAGGGTAAATGATTTGTTTTGTTAGATTGCAGATTAATAATATGATCCGTGTATTGTTAAAAATAAACAGCGCCTAAGAAATTGGCCACCTGGAGCGGACTGCTCCAACTCCCCCTGCACAGGACCGACCCTGGATGCACAAAATATTTTTGTAATCATTGTTGTCAAGTAAGAAAATATTGTGGGTTTTTTTTTTCCTACATTTTTATTATATTTAATTTATCTTTTGCAAATCTAACAAAAAATAATAGATTCTTAAGTGTACGGAGATTTTATTGAATTTATTTTCCCTCTCTTTAATCTCTGTATGACTCCCTTTAATAATGACTAGAAAAGGCCACTTCTTTCAGTATCGCCCTGCTCAGAGATATCATTCGGAATTAAAAAGAAATATTGCTTGATATGATATACCTTTATATATATATACATATTTTTTTTTTTAATGAATACCGCACAAGAGTCTCAACTGCTCCCAACCGTCTAGAGCCAGTGAGATTGTGGCATCCCCAATAGGGGTTTGTTGTGAGGCTGAAGGTAGTAGGTAGGGGAAGAAGATTAGGAAAGGGAAGGTTGGGAAGTACCTGGCTATTCAGATCTGGTCACCAAACAAGGCTAAAGCCATTTCAAGCAACGTTTCGATTCTGAATGGTGGTCTTTCACCAGGGCGATACTTAGAGTATCTACCACTCTGCAACGTGTCCCAAATATACTTTTTAATAATATATATTAATTAGATATGTTATGACACATATTAATTAAATAAAAGTTATTGGCGCACGCCGGGTTTGAACCCGCAACCTTTAGATTCGTAGTCGAGCGTCTTACCACTCGACTATGGAGGCCGTCTATTGATATATTCAACATTCCTTGCGGTATACTTAGAAACAATGAATTGCTATTCCTCAATCATTCCTCTACATATAATGGGTATAATCTTCCACTGTCGAATGTCAAGACTTGTTGACTCAAAACATGGTCTTGAAATTTTTGGCACCAGTCGAAAAGATTTTTGTCATTATGTACGACTCTACCAAAACTTTGTTTAGGCTTTGACTTGAACGTTCTTTCAAATGTATATTTCTGCCCTACTTTTGTCATTGCTTCAAATATTATGTATATGTCGTTCTTTCACTTTTAGTCTTTTCTTTCCATTTCGTGCTATGTTTTTTTTGTAATTGGACAATGGTTCGTTGGTACATAAATAAATAAATAAATTACTGTAGCTATGTTTATGGCTAGATCAATAATTCAGGTACTTATAAACCCACCTTTTCTTTGTTCCCGTCTTCGCCCCTTACTTCATGTCTGACAATATTCCACTGATTGTGACGCCATAGTTCCACTAGTTCCATGTGCGGTATCACACAATGGACAGCCTATATATAATGTACAATGTAATCGGATTACCCCACTAAAAGCTATCACACATTTCGGAAAAAATAATTCATTAGGTTGTTTCAAAACTTTTTTGTAAAATTATTTTCACAGCGGAGTAGGTTTCAAATAATAAATTAAGCTAAATCATAATTGTATGTAGCACAAACACGTGGGAACTGAAAGCATGAAAAAATTTCCAACATAATTTCGACTTTGTAGAACAAATTTAATAAAGAACTTAAGTGTAACTATTTTAATGTCTTTCAATCTCATAAGGCAGCGGATTCAGATTCAGTTCTAAATATCTGTCACATTATGAATTATTCAAGTAAATATGGTAACTAAAATCCAAATAACTTTACTACCAAGACTCCAAATTTCGTAGCACAAAGTGAGTAAACATAAGTTCACATTAACGATAACAAAATGCTAAACTTACTCGTATAGAATTAATCATTACTGATTACATAAGAGAATATTTTAATGAAAAGCGTCAAGTAGAAAATCCATTATTAAGTCTCAGCCAAAACTCTTGAAAGGTGAGATTTGACCTTATGAAACCTTCTACATCTAAAATATTAAGGTCCACACAACTGATTTTATCACGTATCATCTTTTCGATCATAAGCTATGGAGTTTTTTTAAATGATGTGTCAAAAATGCAAGCAAAAAGCCAGATTGTTAGTCAAATACTTTTTAACTGATATATTAGATGGCGAAACTGGGTAATATTTGAAATATAAAGAAAGAATTCTATATGGCATAGTAATAGAAGCGTTGACTTGCGGCTGGGAATTGTGAATCTATCACCCTATACCCAAAACCACAATCATACAGTGGTTAAAAGACTCGACAGAGTTCAGAGCCAAATTCAATACCCATTCAGAAAATCGTATCTATAATTAAAATGTAACAAGCCCAATAGAATTTCTGTTCAAACCAAGAAAATTTTTCAGACTCTCATTACTTAAATTCATTAGAATATTTTCATCATAGTCTGTTCCTCACTACGAAAAATTTAAAAAAATACCTTCGTTATACTATATTTTAAATTTGCTCTCATGGCCTATAAAAAAAGAACATATTTAAATACATGTAAAAATCAGCTAAATTATAAGTTATTATGGTATGGCGATTGTGTCCTGCCAGAAGTAATCTGCCAGGTTAGTATGTTGCCGTATATTTATATAAACTAGGAATTAATATTAGGTTGAAATTAAAATTTGTACAGCGCCTTTGAGGTGATTTTTCACAAAAACGGCGCTATACAAATTATCCAAATATTATTATTATTATTAATACATTAAGCGCCCTTGAGATGAAATTTCTCAAAAACGGCGCTATATAAATTAGCCACGTATCAATAAAAACACATCCGATGATTTTTTCATGAAATTTCACATAAAATGTTGGTCTCATATTGCTATAGCTCCATTGTTTTTTTTATAAAATAAATATAGTACAAGATTATTACCCTAAATGCTAAATTGCTAAATTAAATTAACAATGTTAGACGCAAAATTAAGCTGTTGGAATACCAAAAATATGGTAACCTTATATATTACGAAAGGATGAACATTTTGGAATCTATCTCATTCTCTAAAACCCATTCAAGCGAATGCTGCCTAAAATAAAAGTGAGTTTCTTTCCAAAAAGGTCAACCGTAATTGCTCATCCCTTACAGTAAAAATGTTGTGTTCGGGTAAGTGTAAGCTTGCAAATTGTTCGGGTCGAATAAAAATTGGAGCAAAAATCAATAAGCAATTTTTATAGTGGGTACCTGATTAAATTTTCCAACGAAGACTGTTCAGATATCAATTTGTATAAAGTTCACCAACAACCGAAATATTAAATATTCAAATCGTTTGCTTAAACACTAGTTGTTACTCGTAAAAAATCAAGCCCTGACTTGCTAACATGAAAACTGAGAGATTTTTTTTCTACAAAAATAAAAAAATAAAATTATAGTTGATACCGCACTAGAGTTCCAACTGCTCCCAACCGCCTAAAGCCAGTTAAACTATGGCATCCCTAATTGTGGTGTGTTGTAAGGTTGAAGGTAGTGGGAAAGGGAAGGAGATGAACTAAGAATTAATGTTAAGTAGAAATTAAGATTTGTACAGCGCCCTTGAGGTGATTTTTCACAAAAACGGCGCTATACAAATTATCCAAATATTATTATTATTATTATTATGGGAAAGAGAAAGGTTTGAATGTACCAGATGACGTTTTGCCTCTTTCAATTACTTTAACCTCTCTCTTTCGCTCTGTTCCTTAATAATAATTTTAATGTTATTCTATTGTTTTCTCCTTGTTCTGTTATTTTATTTTATATTTTGTACTCCCTCTGCATGTATATTTAACCGCACACTTTGTGTTTTTTGTTAAGTTCATTTTTTTACCTTGATGATGCCAAGGATAAGCGAAACCGGCCGGTCATAAAAAATAAAATTAAAATAATCTCCGTGGTCTTACACTCAGTTCATAAATATATTTTAATTTCTTAAAATATGTCAAACAACAAAGTGATAATACCGCACAACAGTCTCAAATGTTTCCAATCTTCTACAGCCATTGAGACTATGGCATCCTTAATTGGGGTATATTGGGAGGCTGAAGGTAGTGGAGAAGGGAAGAATTTGCGGTAGATAAAGGTTGGGACGTATCTGGCTATTCAGATTTGGTCACCAAACACGGCTATAGCCATTTCAAGCAACGTTTCGATTCGGAATGGTGATATTTAGAGAATCTCCCACTCTGACCTTTATTTATTGATTTCAAATATAGAATTTAAATAATTGTCTGGTCGAATATATTACATTTATTTATTTTTTATACCAGCAGAATTAGGTAGATTATTTATGATTGGTTGCAACATCAGTTCGAATTTTTAAAATGTCACATTCGTACGTAAGTATTCACTAGGAAATTATATTGCTTAATTACTAGTTACAATTATTTATGTAATTTGACCTGCCAAGAAAAAATATTATTTGCTTTAATCCACACATTTAAAATATATAATAATGTCTGCTAAAATACCTTGTAGGTACTTAAAAAGACAGGTAGGGATTTAAAAAGATAATTTTTTAAATTTTATAATTTCAATTAACATCAGTTCCTAATTTGAAAAAGCTCAGACTAGTACATACGTAAATTACATTAAATTATTATATTGTATAATTATAATTCTCATTTAGAAACCTCTTCGAAATTAAACAATATGTGAAACCCTTTCAATATTCCAAATTACGTCCTCATTTCGTATTTTTTGTTTATTTTAATATATTATTTACTCCACACATCAGTCATTTTTCGTGTGGGTAACAAAGCAACATTTCGAAGTTTCCCAGAAATTCTTGATTACGCGTAAAATTTAATCATTTTAAATGTTGGTTTGGTATTTTAATAATCGACCATACTCGTATGTAAGTTGAGCTTATCTTGGGAAAACTTAGAAGTAATATTTTATTTACATACATAAACTTAATTCCTACTAAAGATTAATAACGCCTTAATCAAATCATTTACAATTTTCCGTTACGTACTCAGAATAATTATTAAGACATCGAATTATAATATCAGATTTTAGGGATTGGATCGTATAATATAACAGATAACAAGCCATAATTAATAATAATTTCGTCGATGTCATAATTTGCAGCCGTTGGAGAGATTCACTTGAAAGTTGAAGAATCAGATCAGAACTGAGACTGCCAAGTGCCAAGTGCCAAGTGTCCCGGTAAATAATATAAGTGGAAGACGGAACAAAACAAGGTAGCCTTCTGTTTCAAATAAGATAGGCAATGAAATAGTTTTGCCCTGTAAAACACACCAGCCAATCGAAAAGTCAGAAGTATTTCATGAATCATTTTTGTGCGTCTTTTCATTTAGTTTTGTATTTTTATTAGGTGGCCTGCTTTATCAATTGATTTTCAAGCGAGACTCGGACGGTATTATAAGCGGGTATGCGAACAAAACAAGGTAGCCGTACTTAGCTGGAGCAATCCGAGCGATTAATTGTGACCCTCTCGCCCTATCCCGGGGGCTGGAGATCCCACGAATAGGGGGGAGGGGGAAGTTGATGAAGGATCTTTGTACATCTTCCAGCCCAACTGTCTTGGGTTAGCTTAATCCACACCGAAACTCTAGGTAATACATGTATAGCAATCAGAATTTGGCAAAAGGTAGACACCATCCCCCAAACCATAAAAAGTATTTTGATGAAATAATTTCACCCTTGGTATAAATTAGGTTTTTGATTACTTTTTTTATCTTCCAGTTAAAAAATGTGATTGATTAGATTTTAATCGCAGAAAAATATTTCACTTCGTTTAACCAAAATTCTGAGTTAGTACTTTATCTTAATAATAATATTCTCTTGGTCTATTTTTATAATCGAACGATGAGAAAAACTAATTAAATTTCTGTTGTTGTTAATTTCATAATATTCGAAAGTGTAAGAATTTCGGAATTTAAAAAAAATGACTACGAAATAACACACACATTTCAAGTTATTTATTATGAGAATTTTATTATTTTTAAATGTTAGTTTTGAATAACTTCTACAAGTATTTTGGTCGGTTAATATAATTAATAAATAAATAAAATCTGAAAGGAACAAGTATTTGATATTGTGTTAACTGGTTAATTTTTTTAATAATGTACCAATATTAAGGAATTTCGGAAATGATATGTCATTTATTATTATGATTTCGGGAGCCCCCTCTTAGTCGATAAGTCATTGTCGCCAGTCGCAAGTATTATTGCTCCCCCGGGTGTGACTGTTGATTGCTTTATTTCCATTAATCCTAACTTGAAGTTTGTATATTTGTTTGTTATCCCAATATTATCAAAATACAATATAATATATAATGTGTATATTATTATACTGAGCTTTTACGTGCTAATGTATTTTTTCCGTGGAAGTTTGTCTGGGGCGGTTTTTTTTTAAATATATGCATACACAATATATAAATAATAAACACCATTATTAAGTCATTTTTTTGTTGAAATACTTCAAAGATAGATGATGTTTGTCTCTGAGATTGAAATAAAGACTTCAATCTCCATTGTTTAATTTGTACTTTTTTATGTATACTTGGTCTCGATTTAAATTCTTTAAAGACTTCAAAGAAAGCAAAGAGAAATGCGATAGATATGTATATATACATATATATATATATATCTGTCGCATTTCTCTCTGTATGTATATTTATAAATATAATTTGAAGGAAGCCAAATGTTTGACAGGTGAATAAAGTTTTCATCCCCATAGTAGGTTTAAATGCATGTAATTATTATATTCACCAACACAATACTTTTTATTCCAACCATTTTTCGCAGGGGATATGCGTAAATAACTCAAATATTACGGTAACGTTGCCGTGTCATCTTGGTATTGGAAGAAACATTTGTAACTTGGTAACTGGATGGTTAAACCGTACAAATTGAGTCGAATACTGCTGTTTAATATTGAAACATATTAAAAAAAAGTAATGCAAATGAAATAATTAATTTGTACAATACCTTTTGACCTTTTTTTAAATATTTTTTAATGACCGACTGGTTTTGCTTAGCCTAAGCATCATCAGGGTAAAAATATAAACTAAACAAAAAATACATAGTGTGTGGTTATATATACTCTTACATACAGAGGGAGAACACAGTACCAAATTTAAAAAAAGAGAACATTTAGAAAAAAAACAACATTCAAATTATAACAAAGGAACATAGAGAAATAAACAGATAATATGAAATTAAAGAAGCAAAACGTCAACTGAGAACGTAATAAAAGAATAATTAAGAAATGTACCTTATATTGAACTACTGAACAAATTGAACTAATTATCAAGAATATGACTATTAATTTTAATGACTTTCTTTATTTCTAGTGATTCTAAATTACTTAATCTGTAGCCGTGACCATTTTTATTGAGACTATGCACATTACATTGTACATTATTACGGTGTACATTATTTAATTTTCATTAAATATGTCAAACCACAAAGTGATTACTTTCTAAGATATATTTTTTTTAATAGCTTAATATCTACTTACGTACAATAAATAATATATATGCCCAATACACAATTTCTTGATTAAATTTCTTCAACAAAGAACAGCGTAAAATATACTAAAACTGTAAATTTAACTTAAAATAGTTCAGGATTTCTACGATTGTTTCTTCCTTCACCCGCGGTTAATACTAAACATCGCTTCATTATTAAGTTGAGCAAAACCCAGCAATAATCTCATCTAACTTTGTTCTGTTCCGAACTACTGTTGCGGACCGCGATACGGACGTAGTATTCGAGTTTATGGAAGCCAGATATTGCTATTAAGCTTCAGGAAGCTGTGTTCCGGACCGTTTCCATTATAAAATGAATCATGTACCTCGCTGGTGCACCGAATCAAAGATCAAAATACAGAATAATATGAACTGATTATATAATTGCCAAAGATTTCCTTATATTGAAAGGTATTCTGATAAGTTTTTCTCCGATTAAAATCTCACGAACAAGGTGAATTAAAATGTAGGTTTTTTCGTATATAATGAACCAAGTATTTATTAAAAGAAGTGAAAAAATAACTTTTTAAAAGACCGAATATTATTTTATTTTTTAAAACCGATTAGTTTCGCATAGCCTAAGCATCATCATAGTACAAACAGGGTACAGGGCATTAAAATTTAAAATATGCGATACATTCACACAGAGAGAACAAAATATAAAATAAAGTAACGGAACAATGAGAAATTAATAGAATAAAATTTAAAAAACAAAGTTTTGTACCATTTAGTTCATATTATCCGTCTCTTTCTCTCTGTTCCTTTGTTATAATTTAAATGTTAAGCAATTTTTTTCTCATTGTTGTGTTATTTTATTTTATATTTTGTTCTCTCTCTGTACTCGTATGTTTATATATCCGTACACTTTGTATTTTTTATTTAGTTTAATTTTGTACCCTGATGACGCTTAGGCTAAACGAAATCGGTCGGTCATAAAAATGAAAATCATATCCGTAGTCTAATTTAAGTTATTTTTTAAATGTATTTAAATATGTCAAACCACAAATTAATTGCTTTCTACAAAAAATAAGTATTTATAACTTGTTATTCGTGCAAAAGCAACAATATTACATGTCTAGCTGAAAATCTGTCAGAGTACCTATGTCACTAAAACTGTGCAAACGGTGAGCTCTGACGTCGAAAAACATCCATAGCTTTTTCATGCCAGCGAGAATGTCTAGACATTGATCTAGATCAAGGAAACTGTTTTCATCTTGCGGTGTCATTTCTGTCACGGGTTAAGCTCTTCAATTTAACTAATTTCACTGTCTAAAAATAAGACAAGGGACCATATAGCCGCTGGAAAGGCAAAAGGGCCTAAGCGACACTTTGTCAACGTCAAAAATGATTTAAACATGCAGTTTTGATCAATTTTTTTCTGCATGTAATGCTTTGACCCTTGTTTGATTCTGAAGACTTTTGTAGCCCTTCAGCATCTAAAATGTATTTACCATTTGGGAGAAGGCTTGACTCAAGCGACACAAGTTTGGGACGTTTTTTAGCTTTTTAAAATGAAAGCATTAAATTACCTGAGTTAACTTATTTTGTTAAAAATCCGGTACTAAAACTAGGTACTGAAAACTTACGTTTTTTTTTGGTAAAACAAAAAAAAACTTTAAATTCCTCTGGTATAAATTTCCCAAATTGGTACTTCAGCCCTTTTGTCTTTCCGATGACGATATTGTAGTTTACATATTTTTCAATTGTTCATTAATGAAAAGGATTTCGTCAATAGACTCTTGAAATCAACATTTATATTAAAATGTAGAACAAAGGTCTGGTTAGTTATTACCATGGCGATATCAAAATTAATTAGAGGATTAATATATTTTTGGAATTTTGGATTTCTGGACTAATGAAGGATTTTTAATCCATCAAGCTATATCCCCGATGGAGTAGCCAAACATGATGGATGAAGGGTCTTTCATAATATCATTTCACAGAACTAGAGCGAGAGTCCGGCGTGATGGCTTGTCTATGAAGGGTAACCGTCATGCTTAATCATACGATGTTGGTTTCAGAAAAAAATCAATAAAAAAGGTATGTTTCGGAATAAAAATTTCGTTGCAATTTATATTAAATATCAAACTATATTTACAACTTTCAGTGCTAATTAAAAACAGATTTTTCACCCAGTGTCATAATAATGAGATACCGGAAATATGTGTTTTTATTATTTGTTTTATAGAGAATACCGCACAAGAGTCCCAACTGCTCCCAACCGTCTAGAGCCAGTGAGACTACGGCAATTCTTAATGGGGTATGTTGTGAGGCTGAAAGTAGTGGAGAGGGAAAGGAGATGGAGAAGAAGGAGGTTTGTAAGTACCTGGCTATTAAGATCTTCTCACCAAACACGGCTAAAGCCGTTTAAAGCAACCTTTCGATTCTGAAAGTTGTCTTTCACCAGGGTGATACTTAGAGGATCTACCACTCTATTCAATTCGCAAATATATTATTTCATATTAAATTAATGTGTCATGACACATCATCCCAAAAATAAAACCAATACTAGAAGCTCGCGAAGTGTGGTAACATCGCAAAAACCCAACACCCCAAAACGCGAACGAGAAAATTTAAGTTCATCATGTTTGGATCTCTCCGCAGATGGACGTGTGCGTGTCATATTGATAATTCAACAATATAAACAGTGCTCGTAAAAATCTGCATGATGAAATCTATGAAACCAGGTAATTAGATTTAATATTTAAAATGTGTTTAAGTAAGATAAAAAAAACATTGAAAAAATGGATATTGTTAACGTACTTTTTCTTACACATAATAACGAGACTTTTAAAAATGCATCCGCGTGTATCCAGCATTATTTTTTTGTTTTTAATTAAATGGACATTGATGTGTCAAATTGCATTTAATTTGGTTACACATATGAGCCCCCGCGTAACAACTTTTTTAAAGTTTTCAAAAATAGACGTTGACAATTAAGTGAAAAAACGCACGGTTGTTTCACCTAAAATAGCTACAATTAACAAAAAATATATTAAAAGTACAAGTAATTAACAAAATACCATGACCGCAGAATATGGCCTGAAAAGATCAAAGATCAAATGAGAAATTTGATAACTATGTTGCTCTCTATCACAATATGAATCGTCACAAAAATGCCTTATTTGTGGTGCTCCCCAGCAAACGTATAACGAGAAGGCTTTGCAGAAACATAGTCCTGATGAAAAGTTATATTTATTTGGAATACCTCCACTCCATTCATGGATTTGTTTCTATTATGAATACCTTATCTCTTGTGTTATTATCTCATATTAACTTAACATTTAAAAAAAATGGCACGCAAGAACAATCGAGGATAAAAATGATGTTGCCATTCGAAAGAAACACATCTAGAATAGGTTTAAATCCGATATTTGCCCATTAATAAATATGCCGAAACAAGGAAGTGGTAATACGAATGACGGAAACACAGCCAGACGTTTTTTTTGAAATACTGCGCTTACTGTCGACATTACGGAAATAAATTCACCATTTCCGTGTTATTATGGAGACTCTGTCAAGTGATTTTGAAATCGATGCAGAAAAATTCTCATACTATGCCAGATAAACTAAAGACCCGTACCTAAAAGATTACTCGTAGTATCACATGACCGCCAGTATGTACATAGTATCACACGAAATAAATAATCCAAACATGCATTCTGCCACCAGGGCAACTCTCAGAAGAAGCTCAAGAAGCCTGCAATAAGGACAGAAGGTTTAGAAAGCACTGCAGCAGGAAAACATCAAGAATAAATACAAATAAAGATTTAATGATTAGATTTTTAATATCATTGGATCCAGTAATGTCTTAAAACAATTAACTGGTTCGAAAAAAACTATGCAATCCCACCTAGTACTTTAAATTTGCTCAAGTTTACAAAACCATCTTCTCAGCTCAATCCGATGATAAGTAATGATAGTGATGATTATGATGACTAAATTGCTGATATCATTTTTACATGTTTTCGCAAATAAATCATTGAGTATCTTTTTTTCCGTTTTTTCGAATTATATGTCACCATAAAAGACAAAAACAGGTTGAATGACACTATAATATTTTTTCAACAATTATTCTCATGCAATAATCAATGATGTTGTCCCAAAAACACACAATAATAATAAAGCTAGATACTCGAAATTACACACTGGGCGCTGGGTTAGAACCCGTGACCTTAGATTCGTAGTCAACCGTCTTACCACTCGAGCGCGGAGGCCGTGTGAAAAACCTTATAGATCTTATTACGAATGTGAAGATCAAAAATAATGCAACACCTGGTGTAAATTTATGGTGAAAGAAGGTATTGTATTTATTTATAGTTTTTGTGTTTAATTTGTAGAAGTATTGTATTTACAATGTGAAATGATGTGCTTTAATGGTCTGGCGCATGTTTTTTAATTTTTTTATGTGAATACCACACAAAAGTCGTAACTGCCCGAAGCCTGTAAAACCACGGCACAATCAAGTTGGGGTATATTATGAGGCTGAAGGAAATGACAAAGAGAAAGAGAAGTGAAAGATAAAGGTTGGGAAGTACCCATGTTATTTCAAGCAACTTTTCTACTAAACATAGTGATCTTTTACCAGGGCAACACTAAGAGTGTTATATGGATTGTTGCGAAAATTTAAGTATATTACTTTTTAAAACTTAATGTTAAATAACAAACATAAATTCAAATCACAGATGTAGAAAGGCGTGTTACGTGAAGGCATTAATTAAATTAAATAAGAAGTCGGGGACGATTCGTATCAAATCAATGATTTAGAATTATAGAAGCGTTTGTGTAACTGTAATTGAAGCAAGAAGTATGTGCCAAAGACAAAGTTGTGTCTTTGTTACATTATATCTTCTTCGCCTAAGCATTCAAAATTGCTTGTTGGTAAGTAAGTTAGTTATCAGGAGGTTTATCGGTCAAGATAATTTATTCTTAATTTACCATGGTCGTTTTAAATATGTTGCCAACAATAATTAAGTACCTACGGAAAGCTCGTATATAATCATACACAGTTATTTATGCCTCCAGTAATCAAATAACGTCTTACGTAAAACGCCGGAAGCGGCTCTTAGGCAGAAGCGAGCTAAAGCACCTAGTGCCAATGGATATTATCTTGTTCAGGGGTGTTTCGGATGGCAAAGTTTTTTTTTTAAATCGAGTGGTTTTCTAAATTTCCAGATTATTTTAGGATGTTTGTCAATGAATGCTTATTTATTGTTATACACCGAACTATGATGTAGTGGGTACAACGTATGCAATCGTATTTCATTTTTAACCCTTCTAGTGCCAAATAAAATTCTTCTTTTTTATGTCACTTACTATAATGTGTTTCTTGACTAAGTAGACAGGAATTAATCAAATGCAAGTTAATGTAGCAAAGTAAATCACGAGACGAGTTTAAGATGAAATAATGTGAACAAAGGTAAAAAGCGACAGAGCATTTCTACCTATGAGAGTAAATTCATTTCGAGTTAGAAAAAAAGTTTTCATCTAAAAATTATCCGATTTTTAAAATTCTTTCAACGTTATTTTTACTTCACTTCAAATTATGACAGTAAAACATAGAAAATAGACAGCCTTTTTACACTGCAGGAAAATCAAATTGGATCTCTTTACTGCACCCCAATTTATATTGCTGTATACAATGCATCGCCGTAAATTACGTCACAGTAATATTTCTCTACCAAAAATCATTGGCGATGATGATGTTGAATGTTTTTCAGAAAGATTTGATAAAAAAATATACATTTACTGCAAAATAAAATGAAAGACAAACTCAGAGCTCTACGCACACAATATATAAATACATTGCAAAAGCGATAAAAAAACACACACACACACACAAAAATGATAAACATAATTATACAAAGATAATGAATGATAAAAATGTGTCATGTGAAAAATATCCACATTTTATGCGAGGCAATTAATAAACCTAGTAAGTCTTCTCAGGGGCATCACCATTGGTAAGTTAGATCTGCACTTGGGAAGAAACAGATGCCTGTGTTGGCGACCTCGCGTAAAATTATCAGGGACATATAATCCAATTTCAGTCAGGATTGCAGGAATTAATAATACTCCGGACGGGGAATTATCAATTTAATATATTACAACATATTTTGTTAGTTTCGGTCTCCCCGTTGGGCAATTTTAGGAAGAAAAATTTCATTTAAAAATACTGAATGCAAATAATTGTCCTGATGCGCCCCTGCCAGCTGAGGCAGGGGGAGCTAAACGCCTAATGACCCCCTCCTCCTGAATCGAGCCCTCCCAAACCTGCCCCAATTGCGCATTTATCGCTCGAATAAATAGCATTCCTCCACTCCTGGCGATGATAACACGAACAAAAAAACCGCTAAGGCAAAAATCTAAGAATAAGAAAAAATCTCAAGTCCGTCTAGCGAAAGCTTGGTGTTTACTTCAAGAAGCGATGCCCCTAAGAGGAGCATAGCTAAACATATAGTCAGCTAGGGCAGGTGTTTTAAGGCTTGCCCCTTGTGAGTTCTATACATTAAACCATACTCAAATTCAACCTTAATTAACGCATATCAAACATTATAAATAACACATCAATTATTTCATAATCGTGACAAATTATAAAACAATTTTTTTTTTTAATTCTTCTAATAAATTCAAATCAAGACGTTTTTCTTTTCGATAAAAATGTATCTAGTTAGTTTAGCTGTTCAGCTATAACTTATGCTACCATTATTCTTCTATATGTTTGTATGACTATTGAATTATTACATTTTTTTCTGTTTATGGTATTTTTTATATATATGGTTCCTTAATTTTCCTTTAATCAATAGAAAACATGTTCAATGTAATGCATGTCAAATATTTTAATTTTGACAAAAATTTGTCACACTTTGATACTCAATTACATTTATGACCTACTCAACTCAAACTACCAAAATATAAAAATGGCACGGCTGTAATAATGTTTTCTATGATAATATCTATGCACGTAGATAAAAAAACTTATTTAAATGTCATATAAATGTCACCCTTTTGTGCTTTTCCGTGTGTTATTTGTACTTATGTTGTATTTTTGTCGTATTTGTATATTATGAAATACGTTTATGTTGTGTCTATTTGTAATCAAAATGCTTTCATGATATTCTCCAATTCTTTATTAAAACTTATTAATAGCATATTTTGCAACGAAATATTTTTGAAATATTCACCATAAATAATATACGACTGCCTGAATTTCAAACAGTCTTCTTTCGAAATTTTATTTATTGATAAACTAGCTAGTACCCGGCATGCTTTGTAATTCCACTCAGATAAAGAAAAAAAATGTGTTTTAATTCTGTTTATTGAAGGGCTTTTTAGTACGTTTTTTCCCGTGTGGTGCGTATATGAATAAATCAGAAGGTTTTTCGATGCGTGAGCAGACCACATACAGCTGCCCTTATGAGAATCATGAATTTTCTAAAATTATTCCACACACTTGTAACTATTGTTCCTTTGCTTTCTTGATTTTTGAATATGAATCGTACTTTCATGTTTTTGCCAAGAAATGTTTAGATTGGCTTGTTTCATCTGATAAAACACTTTTATAATTTTTAGGAAAGTGAATATAATTCTGGCAATTTCACTATTCAACCCGCTTAGAAAATTTTAAATTTCACTTTTAATTATCTTAGCTATTATAAAAAAATACGATACGATCTAAAAATAGTTGAGTTAACTTAGGGATATCAGACAAAAAATCTCCACAACTTTCATGATACTGAAGTTGACCCTACGATAGTTTTTTTTTATTTCAGACAACAGATTTCCGCTTTATATTCTAGGAAGTTTTCCATTTGCTTGTGTTTTGAGATTTTATTGCGGTGTTCACCTATCTGGGTCACTAGATACCTGCTCTAAGTTATGTGTCCTATTTACCTTTTTTCTTATTTTTGTGTTTCTATGAAACAAAATTTAAACTTCTTGTTACATTTTTTTCTTTCTTTCGTGTAAACGGCAGTTTATTTAAAGAACTAGGAATATAAGTGGATATAATGCAAAAAAATAAAAGATGCATTTTCAAAATGTATCACCAAGCATTCGGTGACAGATAATATGATATATGCAAAAAATGGATTTACAAAAACAGCACTTTATGTTTTATATCCAATTTCTTAAACACTTAATTGTATGTCCAACCGAATCCCGAACAACCAAAAGACTCATTAGCATTTCATAAGTTATCATCACTAGAAGATAGAAGAAATGTATCCGACCAAAAATTCATATTAAAAATTATCAACAACGCTGTTGACAATTACTACCTTCAAGAAAACATCCATCTCTACTGTCCAGTACGTTTAACACACGCTCAAACCAAAACTAACTACAAACAGCATTAATTTTTCAGAAATGCTGTATTTTGGGCATATTCACAAAATACAGCACACTTTTTCTGATGGTAGTATTTTCCATTTATTCACAGGTCAGTTTAATAAATGCATACAAGATAAAATGAAATAAATTATGTTTTTTTTGTGTATTTTTCACTTTTTAATATTATTTTATGAAGTATTATTTTTATACAGTTTTATTGAACTTTATCTATGTACACACTTTTTATTTGTTTAACTTAGTGTTAATTTGAGTGATCATTTACTTTCTTTGGGAACTTTACTTTCAATGTTTTGATTAATCAATTATCATTTTGATATATTTTTTATCCATTTTGGTTAAAAAAAAAATACTGGCGGAAACTTCACTGTTTGATGAAACATAGTAATCATTATATTTATCGATTTTTTTATACAACTGTATGTTTTCTTAAAAACGTATTTTTTAAATTCTACTTAGGTGCAAATTTTATTCATTTCCTTAGACAAATGGTTCACCAAATAAAACTAAGCATTATTCTTTTAAATAATCTAAATATGATGCCGTTCTCCTTGTCCCTTTTGCACTCGTTATATTTTGACCACAGATATTAAATCCATAAGTAATTTAAGCTTTAACTTGGGCCCGAGATATTTTCGGGTTGGCTTCTCTAGCAGACTTTCCGATGGCATTTCAGCCTTAAGTGTCTAGGAACTCGTTGTATCGGTTTTTTGACTAGGTAGACCAGAATGAGTTTGATGCAAGTTTATGTAGCGAAGTAAGTCACGAGACGAGACTAAGAGGAAACTATGTGATCAAAGGTAAAACGCGACAAAGCATTTCTACCCATGAGAGTAAATTCGTTTCGTGTTCCTAACTTTACGAAATATTTTAGTGCCATAAAGCATAATATCATTAAATATTTCATAACCCACATCTAAAACGGCTTTTGAACAAAGAAATTTTCATTATTTCTCGATCAAGTTATATAAAATTTTCCTCTCGAACTAAAAACTCTTACCAATTTAGCGATTTTTTTTAATGTATTGACACATATGTTACATAAAAGCAATGCTAAAACCAAACACAGTTTTGATGTTCTTCCTTTCTGTTCTGTTCGCCATCTTCCATACCTTTTGAAACCTTTAGTGATTTTTATTTTCTATCATCCTTTTCTCTTTAATGTACAAATTTCTTATGAAATATTTTTCTTGCTTTACAATTGATGTTAATATAATCTACAATTTAGAACATGTTTATTTTTCCTTGTAACAACTAAATTGATGTTCACATTATTTAAAAAAAAAACATGTACAATATGGCCTTAGAACGGGTACCCCTAGTAAGAACACTTAAAAAAAACTTAAAAAAAAAAACAAATAAATATGTAAACTATATACTAAAACATGCTGATTTCAAATAGGTATTCAAAGTATTCATTAAGAGGTGTATGGACAAAATCTGAGTGGACAAATGCGTCAGATTCCAATCCGAACGTCCTGGGTTCAATTCCTCTGCTAGCTCTCCGTTATTGCACAAGAAACATCTTCCGTTTATTAGGATGGTAGTTAGAGTTTTTCAAATATTGTCAGGTTATCTGTAACCCAGGAATATTTTCTTCCTTATAAAAAAAATGATTTCTCCGAATTTAAGGCCGTTTTAAACTACAATATATTATTGGCCTACTTTCTTTCATACAACACGGTTAATGTGATTAACAAGAGTTTCGCTGGACGCTGGTTTTGCTTGCTGTTGCAGCTTTCACAAAAAATAGTAAATTTGCTGATCGGTAGCAGAGCCGCATACGGGCAAAGCGTCGGCGTCGCGGTGTTTACTCGACATGGCGAATTTGCTGAATCGAGCACACCTGAAAACAGTAAATCGTTGCACGGTTCATACGACAAGGATTTTGTGACGTGACGTCACTCATCGCGTCCATTATTTACTTACACGTTGTGATCTAATCGTAACCATTATTTGGTTTCTTCGACTTTGTAAAAGAGAAAAATCAATTGAAGATAAATTAATTCAAATGATCATGAAAATTGGAATTAATTTTAAAGCATTAAAGTTTATTTAAAACACAAATATGCAACAAAAAAGCCAAAAACTACAAAGAACAATGGTCATGGTCAAAACTCGAACTCAAAGCCTCTACTCTATCCGAGAATAACACTCTGCTGACTAAGCCATCAAGACCTCATTAGATAGGGACAGTTTTCAACGGTCTCATGCTTCCATTGAAAATTATTTAATATTTGAATTTATTCCGATTTTAGGCTGTTATCTTTTGATGATATTCAAAGAAAATATTTTTCATTTCCACATTCACCATGTGCTAGGTTTTTCTTCTGTTAGATAAATGAAAATATCTCGATTTTTATACACAAGCTACTGAAGCTCGCCGACTCAAGAGAAGCATAAACCTTTTATTTTTACTCTATATTAATACACCTTTGCCTATTATACCGTGCTTGAAATTGCATTAATTATTTTTTTTTATCGTACACATGTGTTGGAACGGGATATTTGCTGTTCGCTGACAATGACTAGATTTTACGTTGCGTGGTGAACCTACCGTTTTTTGTGTATAAGAATGCAGTAAGCACATACCTACAGTCGATTTTGTAAGATTATTTGTAATGATTCGGTGCGGGGGACGGTAAAATAAACGTACGGCAAATAACCGTGTCGTGTGAACTACTGAAAACGTGCAGTTTTATAATGTCTAAATCAAACACAACGAACATACGTACATCCCTGATTAATTTAAAATTGATGATTTTAGAAGAAAATTGAGCACAAGTTTTAATTATAATTTTCTTGGAAAGCAATCACTTTGTGGTTTGACATTTTGTAATAATAGGTATATAACCTCATTATTTTTTTATCACCTTCTCAATTATAGTTTTGCCTCTTTCACTTCATATTATCTGTCTCTTTCTCTCTGTTCCTTTGTTATAATTCAAATGTTCTTCTTTTGTTTTCTTACTCCGCTCTTCTTTAATTTTATATTGTGTTCCCCTTTTGTATCATCCGGGTACCTGGGCTTAGCTTAATCGGTTGGTCACAAAAATCAAAATAAAATCTGTGGTCTTATACGAAGTTTTTATTTCATTTTCAATATTTTATTTATTCATTAAGGATTGTAAATTTTGGAGATTTTACATCACCGCTCATCACCGTTGATTTAAATAACCGCAGCCAAAATAATGATTGAAATATCAATAATAAACAAATTAAATTAGAAAACAGTTCTACAAAATAAACAATCAATCAAATAAATGTGTTTTTATTGTATTATTTAGTTCCCAAAATCCACCTGCATGAAACGCTCTTGACAAACAATGAAAATACACTCTAAATAAATAAATTTCGTTTCAAGAGTTAATTTAGGATGAATCCCCTTCATTGCACAGTAAACAGAAAACGCCATAATTTGGTAACAGTTCCCTACAATGTAAAACTGCCCCTACAGAATTAGGGGGTGAGCCATACAATTGTATTTATGTAAATGCATTTATGAAAATATTTTCCTGCCTGAGATATTATTACACTCGGGCGGACTTACAATAGTCAATAGAGCCATTGGCCTTATTATGCACAGAGGAGAATATGATTCATGATTGAAGATGAGAGGGGAACGAAAACACTCAACGTTACTCATTTTACGCTTCATAAACCGAATGTGGAAGAGAAAAGATGAAAAGAATCATGATTCTTCTCCCCCGAAGAATTATTTTGACGTGAAATCACTTGGTAGAAATAAAATAATACTAGTGCGCCATATTGTTTAGTTTGATGGCCACCTTTCCATTAAAGTTCATAGATTCCTGAAAAAAATATTGGTAAAAATGGACAAGCCGTTAGATAGATTGCTCTATCGTACGGATCGCATTTTTCAGAAGTCAGGTGGACATTTTGTGCTCGTTATACTAGTATTTCAATGAACGGTGCTTCGAATAACTAACATTGTAGATACCTCCTAGTCAAAAGACATGCCAATAGCGTGCCCAACATGTTTGGCACTTTCCACATGAGAATGCGTCATTTTTACGACTTGTTTTTGTGCCCAATAACTCGATTTATCCAGCTTTGATGCTTTTTCCACTCTACAAAATTGATCTCTTCAAGAACTAGGTAAAAATAAAAAATAAATGACATAGGCTCCAAGGTTTCTCTCAGGGCCTCATGTGTGGAGAATATTTTTAAAGAAACATTAATTTCAGTAGTAGATACACTTAGTATCTGCCTGCTGAAAGACAACCATTCAGAATCGAAACGTTGCTTGAAATGGCATTAGCCGTGTTTGATAACCAGATTTGAATAGCCAGGTACTTCCAACCTTCCTCTTCCTCTTCCCCATCTCCTTCCCCTCTCCACTCCTTCCAGCCTAACAACATACCCCAATTAGGGATGCCTTAGTCTCACTAGCTCTAGACGGTTGGGAGCAGTTAGGACTCTTGTGTGATATTCACTGTAAAAAAAACACATTACACACAAGATCAATACATATTAACAAAATAGAATATAATTTAAAAGAAAATATGGTACATTTCACTTCTGATAGATTGAAATCTGTAAATGATTATTTCAAAAGCCTTTTCTGAATTCAGAATACCTCTACCACCTTACTTATAAATGAGGTGTGAATTTTACGCTTGCTGTATGTTCGGAATAGCGCAAAACTTGCTTTATAACCACGGCGTATGCGTCTAATTTCATGGCCTACGTCCGGCGTAACTAAACCAACGCTGAACCGGCGTATAAAAATCCAATAAGTAAGACAGCTTAAGTCTAAAGCCATCCACTCACCGTCTCCCATCCCAGCACAAGCCTTATAATGCGGATACAATCACCGCATACTGAACTTTATGGCCGGCTATTGCGTGTGTATTGTATGATTTTTTCCGACCCACTGCGCATGTTGCAACAGCATGTTGATGCGCGCTCTTTGAACGATTACTTGCACATTCAACCGGAGAAGTGGTCAGACAAAGCTCATGGGGTTTCCTGATTTGAAGACATCTGAGCTAATATTGTATCGATGCACCCTCTTCGGATTCATAACTGGGAAAGGGTGCTTGCCTATGAAAGAAAGTACTTTTGTGTTTGAAAAAAGTAAAATATTTGAATAACGAATTATATTCTTCATATTTTCGTGGAAAGCAATCACTTTGTGGTTTGTCATATTTAATGAAAACGAACTAATAATTTTGTATAAGAAAAGCACCGGTGCTCATATTCTCCATCAAAAATGGTCATGGCAACAGATTAAATAATTTAGAAGCACTCAAAATATAGAAAGCTATTAAAATAATAGTCGTATTTTTAATAATCAGTTAAATCTGTCCAGTAGTCCAATATTAAGTGCATTTCTCGTAAACTCTAAATAAAATTTCTCATTGTTCTTTTATCACGTTTTCAGTTGACGTTTCGCCTCTTTTCTTTTATACTATCTGTCTCTTTCTCTCTATTCCTTTGTTACAATTTAAATGTTATTCTTTTGTTTTCTTACTGTTCTCTTTTTTATGATTTTATATTGTGTTCTCCCTCTGTATATATCCCTGAGTATATATAACCACACACTATGAATATTTTGTTAGGTTTAATTTTGTACCCTGATGATGTTTAGACTAAGCAAAACCGGTCGGTCATAAAAATTAAAATAAGATTTTTGGTTTTATATAAAGTTATTATTTCATTTTCATTAATTATTATTTATTCATATTTCTTATTACTTTGAATTTTCAGATAATTGTTAATGTTTATTTTGTTATGAATAACTTATTACAAGGATCCTAATGAGAATATGATATAATTATCTCGTAAAAAATGAAATAAATTATAAAATAAAAATATATAAAAATAAAACAATTACTCTACCCTAACTTTTGCTATTCAATAGCTTTTTGCTAGTTGAAAACAAATTTTAAGAAATCATCTTAAAAAAAGTTGTTTTTTTTTAAGCAAAATGTAGATTCTACTAAGAATTAACAAATATTGAGAGTTGGTTACGAATATTGCTAAGTCAACCAAACTTTTTTCATCTTTATCATTTCAAACATGAACTTTGATGAAAAAAAAAATTCAAAAATAAAACAAAAAGCCGCATGGTTCGTTCCATATTTTCAAATTGTTAACTATGAAAAAAAAACCTAAAACGTTTTTAAACTCGTATTGTAAGCGACACGGAAGTAAACTTTAATATTTAATGGGACAACGGAAAATTCTCATAAACGTTTTCCCAAAAAAAAAACCTTTTGCCTTTGTTAAAAGAAGTTTGCAGCTGGTGTAATTAAGTTGTATATTTGAGCCACATTTTAAGTTACAATGTTCACGATGAAAATCTACCTCCTATATTATACCACTGCATTAAGAAAAACAGATTTCGTTTACAGTTCACTATTCTCTCCAACATTATTTATGACAAAGGAAACTCAAAAGAATGGTCGTAGGTTTTCCACGTTTCTTGGTTAAATAGTTTCATAGAGAGTACTATCTAAGTTCGACCAATCACACCAAGTTATGTTCCTTATTCAGAGAAGGCTTTATCGTCATTTCTCATAACAAAAACACTTTCGGAAAATCACGAGACAACTCCCGACAAAGGTATTAAATAAAAAATAAAAGTAAGATTCTTTGAAAGCAGTTTCTTTTGACCGCCTTTGTTCGCAGTTTCCTCCATTCAAAAAATAAAGTTTTCACTCTCATTCGATTATGAAACAATAACAATAGCGTTCAAGTCCGAAGAAAATTGTCGAAATTCTTCTAAATATTATATTTATATATTATTCTCAGTACCTACAGTCTTGTCGTGTTGTGTTTTGCTTTTTACGAAGGAGGACTTTACGTAAAATATCAAAGTTGGCGCATTTTCAACATTCCATCTTCATAAAAAAAACTTCAGTCAAACAAACCATTCGGCCTGCCGCGGAGGATAAACCGAATAAATGAAAAAGTTCCTTAGTTCCCCATCATTGTAACAAATGTAGGGCGAGAGGAATGAACATATAACCAAGTTTACCTTATAAATAAGAAAGTTTCCCCGTTTTACGACTGACGGACAGTTTTTTAATATTTCTATTTATTATTTTTTGTTTTTTTTTCATCTTGTTTATCAATAGGTATAACATATTATTTGTAAGTAGTTTTTGAGTTTCACGTTCTGATTTAATCTTTAACAATAATCGAATTGACATACGACGCTATCATACAAAACGATACAAGAAAAAAATATACACCTGAATTCATAAACCTTAACAATTATAAGAAACAAATAATTAATAAAATCATACAATATTTCACTTCAATATATGTAACGCGTCTCTCAAAAAGTAATACCCCACATAAAGATGGGTATATTATTTCAATTGCAATAAAAAAGTATTTCATACACTTTAAAACCCAAATGTTACTATATAAATATCCTGGAATAAGTTTAATACTTATAAGTCTGACTATTCCTGTAGCAGAGTGAAAAACACTTATCTGAAACAATAGAGGGAAAAGGTTATTATTTTATTTAGAATTTTCCAATGGAATGAATTTTTAAAAACAGAAATATTGCTGTTTATTTTTAACCTATAAAAGCGTACTTTTTTATTATTTTTATAGTTAATACTGCACTAGAGTCCCAACTGCTCCTAACTGTCTGAAGCAAAGGAGACTATGTCATCCCCAATTGGGGTATGTTTTGAGGCTGAAGGTGGTGAAGGGAAGGAGATGGGAAGAGAGAGGTCGAAAAGTACCTGGCTATTCAGATCTGGTCACCAAACACGACTTAATCCATTTCAAGCAATGTTTCGATTCTGAACTGTGGTCTTTCACCAGGAACCATTCTGTGACGTGCCGCAGATATACTATATATTATTTTATTGTACTTTAAAATATGTTTCTCAAATGTCAAAAGTAAAAAATCGGTTACCACATTGGTGAATTTTTTCAGGAGAGAGGAAATCGTTAAATTATATTTTTGTTCACTGCATTGTCACCAGATCTAACTTCGTTAAAAAGGTCAACAGTCCTTATGCTTTTGTGTAACAACTGAAGAAAACACAACTGGGCAACCGAACTCTGACTTCTAAAGATCAGATACTATACTGGTACAGATATAATTCTATAATAATATATTTTTTAAATTCTACCAAATTTAGTAAAATTTAAAAAAAAATCGATATCACACTGCGATCTCCTTTTAAAAACCGACCATTTGATGTATCAAATTATAATTCTGGTTTCTCCTCTAACACGCCTACTTGTTCGTATATCGCCAAAAAGAATATGCGACTCCAACCAGCTTTCGCGGAGCAACCATTCCCGGCTGGCGAAAACATTCCTTATTTATTTTATGTCGGACAACACTCGTCTGCTGAGGGTGGCAATACTAGGGGCTGTCAATCTCGATCCAGAAATACCATTTATGATTTTTGGCATATTCGTGATAAACCAAAAACGAGGGGATGTTAAATGGCCCTAAACAAAAGTGGTCGGTCAACACATTATTACTTCCACGCCTTAGGCAAGGGTAACGTATTATTGCATATTGATAATAACATCGTCGCCGGAAAGGCAAAATGGCCATATTAGGAAGTTTACACAAGAGCACTTTAAAGTCTTCACTACCAAGTTGGATTTTGAAAAAAAAAGTTAATTCAGGTAATTCAATGCTCTCACTGAGTTACCTCAAGCGACAAAAAGCTTAAAAAAATTCCCAAGCCTGTGTCGCTTGAGTCGAGCCATCTCCGAAATAGTAAATATATTTTAGATGGCTGAAGAGCCACAAGTCTTTAGAATCAAACGAGAGTTAGAGCATTCGATGCAAAAAAAAAATTATCAAAACTGCATTTTTAACTCATTTTTTACCAAAGTATCGCTTAAGCCCTTTTTCTTTTCCAACGACGATATACTAATATAGAAGCATAGTTAGTTACAGAAAAGAGAATTTATTCATATTTTGTGCATTATGGTTGCATTTCAGGTATTTTAATTTTTTATGTTAACAGCGCATAACGATTATGGCATCTCCAGTTAGGGTATCTTATGAGGCTGGAGGGAGTAGAAAAGGCATGGACATGGGGAAGAGGAAGGTCAGAAGTCCCAGGCTATTCAGTTCAAGTCACCAAACACGACTATAGCCAAAACAATGAACGATTCGATTCTGAACGGCGGCCTTTCACCAGGGTGTTGCTTTACCATAGAGTGTCTACCACTTGGTTATCTAAACAGGTTAAACATGTGTTTCTTATCCAGAAAGTAAAATTGCACTGAAAGTTTGATGCAGTGTTTTTTGCAGCAGTTTTTCTGACTCATCAAGTTCGAAGTGGGTATTCAACACGGAAAAAGTTTTTCATAAATTCCTACTAAATTTAAAAAAAAAAGCCTAATGCCTTAGAAAGTAATTAAGCAGTAAAACGGTACTACATACAAAAATATAAAATTGGGCAAACAAAAACTTTATCGGGTGTAATAATGTAATACATAAATTGTAATTAGAATCTTAACAGATTTTTCAAACTCATGAAAATTATTAAGTTTACCGTTTGTTCAATACAAACATAGGAACTCAGGAATCAGTTTTTACCTGTTAAAATATATATAATATATTACATTATAATAACAAAAAATGTTGAATTGTGAACACTATTTTTTTAATAATAAATGTGTATAAATATATTAAAAATATTATTTTGGTGGATAACACGTTTACTTTTAGGCTAGGATTTTTACTAAAGTGAAGAAAAATCTAACGAAAAAGTTTTTCTTAACACATGGAAAATTATATACAGTCTCGCCCCATGCAAGGGGACTAACAAATTTGCCGATTGAGCGGTTTTATTATTTCTTTATGATTAATTTCAGATTATGTGCAAAAATAATTTATCTTTTGTGTTTTTACTGGGTATGTACACACAACCCCCCTTATGAAAGAATAACCCGAGGCGATATTTAATACAATGAACACATGTTCAAACCAAAGTTTTGCCGATAGATTTCTTGATTTTGGTTTCCAATTCAAATATTATAAAAATAAAAATAAGTATTGAGGAAAACCCTTATTAGACTGTTATTGTAGAATATTACTTTTTATTTATTTACACGTGTTATAAGTTTATTTTTTATGTGAATTCTACACAAGAGTCCCAACTGCTCCTAACTGTCTGAAGCCTAAATGGGGCCATGGCGGATGCATTGTGAGGCTAAAAGTTGTGGATAGAAAAGTGAGATGGGGAAGAGAAAGGTTAAGAAATACCCGGTCAAACAGACCTGATAATTAAAGATGGCCAAAGCCATTTTAAACAACGTTTAGATTCTGAATAGTGGCCTTTCCCCAGGAGGACACTGAAAGTATCTTTCACTCTAGAAAGTGCCGCAAACATACCATAGATTATTTTTAATAAATTAATTGTTAAAGAACATAAAAATAAATTACACACAATTTATTTTAATCCTGGATTTGAATCCACGACCTCGAGATTCGTCTATCTATAACTAGAGCAGAAACTTGATTTAATGAAGTATAAAAAAACTCCCCGATCTCCGAGCTTTGGCATGATGATAATTGCCCAGCCTTTTTTTTCTTGCAAAGTCATCCATCCTAACCCATGAAGCTTTGAAATGTCCATTTTTTTGACAAAAAATAAGATTAGACGCAAAATAGTTTGTAACGAAAAAATAAAGTGTTGAAACTCAGTCGAAGTCGGATATCAAAGCTGTTTATTAGGTAAACAGTAAGCCTCAAGGTGAATTTATTAAAATTGACTAGAGTTTGCTAAAAAATAGTCAGTATTTAATATCATAAGTTCAATTAAAATGTTTCGTTATTACGAACAAAATCATTTTTTTATAAATCCAATATTACTCTTACGTAAATTTCATAAAATAATTTATGTATTTTGATGTGAAAATTTTTTATGAAAGATTATTGAAATTATGAAAAAAATTGGAAACAATTCACTCGCCGAAATAGTTGAAGTGGAAGTGCTTGATTCTTCCTATACAATTATATTTTTAATAAAACAAATCACTACAAAACACCAAACTTGATTTTATACCACTTGGAGAACAACTACAAACTGACGAATAAGCGAGATACCAACGAATTACACGATACACGTTTTTTTTAAATTAAACTCTTCCATATCGATTGTCACTTGTTTCGAACACCAGGTTGATAAATACGGAATTCGATATTGCGAAATCGTTGGATAAGATAGGAACTAGATGAAAAACATGAAGATAAGAACAAATTCCCACTTTAAAATCCAACAAATGGTGCTTACTTTATTTTGTAAGTAGATTTTTTTATGATATAGTTGAAAAATAAACCTCAATCAAGGTATCTAATAATTATTCACAAATTTAAGACTTCATGTTAAAATAATTGAAAAAATAAATTGAGGACCCGCTTTTTGATGATTTAATTAACTTGGCACATAGTAGACATCTCAATGTTTGCCTGCCGATTGATCATTTTCGCGTTAACTGGGAATATAATATACGTGTACAGCTTTAAAGCTTGATTAAAATGCGCTTAATTAATAGAGATTATGTGGCCACCATTACGGTTTTCGTGAAATAATAACCTTGATTCAAAATTGCCTCTCAATAAACCTACGCACATATATTACTGATATAATATACGCACGTGTTAAATTAACATTTATCGACTGTGATTTGACTTTTTGGTACAGGACTTTGATAAAAAAAAACATTTTAGTGTAGATACATAATTAATAATAATATTTAGTCAGTAAGGTTATTATAACATATATACTACTTGATATTACTCATATATTTTAAATGGTTCTTACACGTTATTTTTAATTTATTAATTGGCATAATTTGGATGGTTTCCAGCAGCGCATTATAACATTTCATCCCTTTGTAAAGTAATCTTTTTTTGTGTAGTCTGATTTATTTACATGTCCTTGTATTATGTCTATGAATATCCACGTTTTAAATAAATTTGTTAAGCTTATCAACTTCATTATTACATTTATTTATGAAATATTTATTGCGTGAAACTTCAAAAAATATTTCATACCACTAAAGAGCCACGTGTATAGGGTTCATCTTACTAAACAATCGATATCATAATATCCACACCTCACAGCACCCATACATAAAAATTAAAGACGTTTTTATCACTCTAAGGGAATCTGAAAGTCGAATGCGTAACCCACCATGCTATGAGCTTGAAAAATATAGACGCTTGAAAATATAAACGTACGTTTTACAACAAAAAATATGTTTAATCTAGTTCATCCCAACCGGGAGTAATTAAATAAATATTTGAATTCATCATAAACGATTTAAAAAATCACATTCTGGTGCCATCTCTCGGAATCGTAACGAGTAACGAGGCGAGGCATTTCATATGAATGAAGTCTCCCTCCCTCTACGAAAAACGCGAAATAAAATTAGCGGCACCGCCCCGGGTCTTGTATAAAAAAATAATTATACTCCATGCCCACAGAGGGTGAAGGGTGCTTTTGAGCACACACACAGGTGGAGTTTCCGTGACGGGCAGAATCGTTGACATGTGTCAGGGACACGTGGGGGGCGACCACGTATTTTCCGTTTATATTGAACACTGAACTGCACGCTCTTTTGGCGAATGAACCGGATAAAAACACCAAAAAATGGTCAACTCTTGCGTGTTCAATTTAACGTTTCGTTTAGCTAACCCGCACAATGGAAACATTTACTCAAACGTATTTCGTATTTTAACAGGTACCATTGAATTTCAACGGATTCTTAGAAACGCACATATGTTGGGACCTACATATAATTTAATATGCCTTAAACAAGTGTCCATCATACACCTTTACTAGTAGTAGTAACATTTAACGCCTTTGAAGTGATATTTCACAAAAAAGCGCTATACAAAACAGTCAAGTATTATTATAAACACATGCTAATTATATTGCATTTAGTTTGAACGTTTCCATAATTTTTTGGTGTAATAATATTTTATTTTATTTTCATAATCACTGTTACAGATGTTGGAAACTCACTCCTACATTGATATATACTGTGGATCTATGTAATAGCAATAACAATATTGTATTCTTTAAATTAAAGTAACATCCACTGACATTATGATTTAATTGCAAATAAATAAACATTTATCACAATTCAATAAAAATGAGAGGAATAACGATTTGCATGCAAAAAGTTTTTTTTCCACATTATTTTGACTTAATTTACTATTTCACGTATATTTTAAGTTTCGCTAGAAACAAGTGTTTTATTTTAGTAAACCTGTAGATTCAAAACGAAGTACCCATAAAAGCAGCAAGTACCTATAACAGTGCAATTTACAGGGCGTGGCACGTACCATTCAACACGTAAGTATTTTCTAATTAGAATTATTCAATTTTTGCATCAAATAGTTTTGTTCCTTGGTAAATAAAAGTCTAATAAGATAATGATATAGCACATACTTTTTAGTAAGTACTGATGATTTATAAAGATTTTTCATGTTTACTCATGGCAAAGGCTATCTTGAGGGTTTTAGTAAACAGCAATGAGCTTTTACAAGGAATCTCTTAGATGTTCATCAAAAGAAAATTCAAGAGTGTAAACTTATTTTAAATTGCCTGCAAACTTACGATTAACTTGCACTTTGCTTTAATCTAACCGCAGCTTGCATATCTTGTTTACCTTTTTTCATTTGTGAGTTATCTCGGTTTAGAGAATATTCCTTATTCCATCCTTTTGAGTAACTCTGGGGAAGTTTTTGCGCTTCAGACGATACAACTCATGTTGATTTTTCATTTCATTTTAAATTAAATAACCCAAGGGTGATTTCTTCCTATTCGCTTTAACATGAGGGTAATTCTGCATGCTGTTTGCGAAACCCCTAGTATGAACGACAAGCCGACGTCGTCAACGGTTTTTACGAAGATTAAAGCATTTTTTTTAAATCTTTTTACATGGCAATGCTATTAATAAAGAAGGAAGACTATATATTATTCTGATTTCTACTTATAGAGAGTAGAGTTAACTGCTCTTGAATACATTTTTATTATCTTTTCGAAAACTTATGTGATTAACGGATTTAGTGCACATTTTATACTCATCATCAAAATGAAATTACTAAGAAAAATAATTATTTTTGACTGCTATCCTAAAACTAAAAAGTACATGTTTCTGCATAAATATTTTAATCTTTCTGGAAAGTAATTTACTTTGAAGATTTTTGACATTATTTCAATTCAAATTACATTCATTCTAAGCGATGAATAATGTTTCGAGTAGATTACATTAGATAAATAATCATACCACATGACCTACATGTCCTTTGCCTTATCTTTATATGAATAAACACATGCTTATGTTAAGGGCTAGCACATAAACACACATCCCTGTTCTCACTTAAGCCGACTGCCTGTGAAGTAATATCAAGAGGGCAAATTTGGTAATTAGTGAGAGGCCCCATTTCTGCGGGGCATCTTGATATATGGCGTGACGTCAGGGCTTAGGTCAAAGCCTAAGGAGGGGGGTGGGTGTTTTGTCATTAAAGATATCTACAAATATCCCGGAACCAACCCTTAGCCGCGACATTAATTTACCGCTACCCCTGCGCAAGCACCCGGCGCTCGAAGATCAGCTGGCCTGAGACCGTGACAAGGTACGTTTCACGAATATATAAGGCGGATTTTTAAAGAGAGCTTTCGTTATCACATACGTAATATTAAAATATTTCTTACAAATGGAAAAAAAAGAAAAATTAATTCAATAATAATAAAACCAATTATCTAAACAACAAATTAATATTGACATTGTAAAGGCTGATATACCATATGTATGCCTTTCTTACTAAAATAAAGTAAGTGTATTTTAAAATAATAAAACTTACCTATACCTCTATTTTGTGAAGTTTCATCTTAAGATCGCTGTGTAAAGTTTACAATTATTTAAGTCATTAAATATGTAGGTGTAATAAACAAAAACATGTAAATCAAATAAAAAATTCATTTTTGTAAATAATTTAAAACATCTCATATCCAATTTTGTAAGAAGTCAAAAATATTATATTATAGAATTATGATTCTATTGGCGGGTTATGAAATAAAATGAATTAAAAACTAATCATTTGTTTGTAGCAGTATAACATTTTTAGATAAATGTGTAGGAAGGTATTTTAATAAGCTAAAGGAAGTTTAAAAATATATACGTAAAGGGAAGGTACTTTAAATCCTTTTTTCCTGTTTAATATAAAGCTTTGAAGAAATCGTAGACGGTAATAACTAGATAGATAGATTTAAAAAATAAAATTGTTTGACTTTGAAATATCTGGAATCCTGTTTTCTTACTTTTTCGTGAAAATTTCTATTTAAATGCGTACCAAAGTTTTATTTATGTTTTTACAAAATAACTCATTGAAGCTAAGTTATCGATAACCTGGATATAATTTGAATACCAAAAATATGAAATAAACACCAGAAAAAAAATAGTTAAAATATATTTAACAGTTTTATTTCTTCAGCGGTAACTTTATTATTTTTTTTAAATGAGAAAAAATCATATATTCGTAAAAAGCATTAACTTTGTGGCTTGCCATATTTATAAATAGAAAATATATACTTTGTTTTTTATGTTTTTTTTTTTTTTTTTTTTTTTTTTTTTTTTTTTTTTTTTTTTTTTAAGTGGTTAAAAACAAAGTATATATTTTCTATTTATTGAGAAAAAATCAATTACTTACAATCATCAAAATTTTCATTAGTCTCAAAAAATTTGGATTGTATCGTAAAAAGTGGTTAAATTTATAAATTAGGTAAGGTCAGGCTTTATTACGTTAGGTTACGTTATGTTCAGTTAAATTAGGTAATTTAGTATCCTTTAAACATAAACGGTAAACAGAATTAGTTTGATGGGTTTCATGTTTATACTAGTGATCATATGTTTTTGCTAAGATACTTATGTACTTTATATGTACCAGATTACCGAAAAAAATTTTTTTTCGCCATATTACCTATCTTGCTATCCAACCTTTAGTGGCAAAGGCAATCATCAGGTCATCAAATCATTATGTTTTGTGCTCAGTTAATACAAGCCTTGAAATATGAGAACTAGGCACCGAACACGTAGTTTAGAATAATCCTACTAGTTTTGACCCAGAATAATAATAATGCTTGGGGTTGGTACGAGTGCATATAATTCAACCTGCTCAGAGCTTAGTCTGATAGCTTAACCCTATGGTTAACGTCCTTAGGTAAGGTGTCCTGTTTGAGGTGTGGGCTTTTTTGTATTACCCAAAAAAAAAAGTTCCAGGAAAAGACAACGTCAACGTTTATTATGCCAATTGGTAATAATTTTTATTTTTTCAATTCTCATTTTAGCTAGTCAAAAAAATATTACATTTTTTTATCAAATTACTAAAACAATTTTTTTCGGCTGCACATTAGTTTCAACTCCGTGGCTTAGAAATCATGTTTCTTTGATAAACAGTTGGAATTTTTTCAAAATTGATTTGACTCTAAGGTTGAAAGCTCATAATAGAAGTATGGTGGCGTGCCAAAAGTAGTTACCTAGAATAAGAATTTATAGAGAAAAAATCTGTGCAAATTTCATGACGCCAGAGCTCACCGTTCGAAAACTTTAACTGTTACAGAAAACCGATTTTATGATTTTGTGTTTAAAAGTTCACGTTATATTTTTTGTATTTAAAAAAAAAATTATCTATTTAAAGAGGTAGAAGAAATTTAATCACTTTAAAAATTTGTTCTCATCTTTTTCGTCGTAACTATTAATAAAAGTGCTGTTTTATAACCTCTTAAATGCCAATATAATTATTTTGCCAACAGATTTTTTGTTACAAAATTTCGTAATTAAATTAACATTTAAAACTGAAGCTTTTTTATCAGGATTATTACTGTGTTGGTTTTTAATATCGCCAAAACAACATTTTAAAGTAATCGACTTACCTTGGTATCGAATATCTAAGTATCCACTATCATCATTTTTTTCAATTACAAGTTTATTATGTTAGTGACCTATTCAATTTGAAAGTCCGTTACTTTTCCAAAAGGCTTGGAAAATTTATTGGCTTGTTTCCAATAATGCTTCTTTATTATTATCCTTCCTGGAATTGATAACATTACTCCATAGTACAGAGGTTAGACATTGCTTTGACCCAGTTTAGATTATGGAAAAACTTTCCACCATATGTATGGATTAAGCCCATGAAATATGTAACATACCCGGAGGTTATTGTTTCCATTGTTAACTTCTTAAGCCTACAAAACTATTATGCTCGAGAACTAATAACCGGGGAAATTGCGTTCCTCCTTACTTTTTGAATTGGTATTCGAATTGGTTATTGCTCGATATAAGTTATTGATAACTGAAGCCAAATAAGCGCAGTTTTCGAGTTTTTATTAACAAAAATAAAATAATATCAATAATCTTAAACACAAATACGAAGCGGAAAAAAGCCAGACACTAAAAAGAACAATGGTCATGACTGAGACTCGAGTTCGGAACCTCTACTCTTTCCTCCTATCTTTCCAGGAGTAACACTATACCAATTGAGCCATAAACATTTTATTAGAAAGCGTCATTTTTAAACGATCTCATACTTCTATTGAAAATTAATTAATATTTCAATTTCTTGTAAATATGAGATCGTCTAAAAATGTTGCTTTCTAATAAGGTTTTGATGGCTCAATTGGCAGGGTGTTACTCCAGGATAAAGCTAAGGTTCCGAGTTCGAATCTCGGTCATGACCATTATTCTTTCTAGTTTCTGGCTTTTTTCTTTTTCATATTTGTGTTTTAGATTATTGATTTTCTTTAAATATTTAATTATAAATAAGCATTAATGCTTTAAAGTCAATTCCAATGTTTTAAAATACATATTACGTGACACCCCAAAAAAGCTCTCACCGCCCAGAGATATGGCATTCTTGGTTTGAGAGGAGGAAGAAAAATATTAAGAGGTATCTGGCTTTTCAGATCTAGTCTCTTAACCTAGCTTAAACCATTTCAGCAATGTCTCGATTCTGAATGACAGTATATCACATAGCACTACTCAGAGGCTCCATCAGTGAGGAAATCGATGCAAATAATTTTTTTAATGTATTATACATAAAAATACAGAATTTTTTTAATGGTCAGCACTCAAGAATGACCCTAAATTTTACTTTGTAGCATTTTAATATAAGCAATACTACAAATGATTTATCTGCAATTTTTCTATGGGTATTTATAAAAATGTCCGAGGTTTCTAGTGAATACATTTTTTTTATCTGTAATCCTTTAAATTCTATGAAAAACATACTAAAATTTCAGTGAAAGTTGCAGTTTGAAAACCAACAAAGATAATTTCGAAATATTCCAGTATTTATTTAATAAGGAATTAAAAATATTACTGTTTAAGATTTGTATTCACTGGAAACCTTAGACATTTTTCTAACTACTAATAAAGATTGAACAAATAAATAATTTGTCGTTTTGTTTGTACTAGAAAGTCAAAAAGTATGTATTTTTGGGTGCTGACCCTTAATCGTTAAGAATTGTCTTTGCCAAATTTTGAACCTGCAACCTCTCGTTTTAAAATCGTGGAGCCTGCAGTTCTGTCATAGAGGTTACCATTAGGGAAGGGAGTTAGATTTAAAAAAATGGTAATATTAAAACCGAGAAGGTGAAAACTGGGACACCGTATTATGAGAAAGTGGTAGAAATCGGAACTGGTATTACGTAAATTTTCATTATTGATCTTTTATGTTCAAACACTCTCATGAATCTGTTTAATATTCAGCGTTACTTCATAATATTATCAACATGCTTTAGATAATTATATTTTTACATTTTAATCTGTATCTGTATGTATACTTAATTTTATTAAGTATGCAACAGAAAAAAACAAAAAACTAAAAAGAACAATGGTCTTGACTGAGACTTGAACTCGGAACCTCTATTCTATTCAGAAGTAAAACTCTGCCAATTGCGCCATCTACCTTATTAGAAAGCGGCACTTTTAAAAGATCTCATCCTTCTATTGAAAGTTATTTAAATATCATTAATAAATAAGCATTATTACTTTAAAGTTAATTCCAATTTTAATATAACAATTTTGACTGTGTTCCATTTTTTTTTTATTTTCAGCATGTTATCAGTCTGAAGATGTTACTAGTCTGATCCCAGTAAAAAGAGGAACGTAGTAAAAAAATGTTTTATTTAAAATAAGTAGGTTTTGTAAACACCCGTGTGCATCTAGGATGATCTGTTTCACTCTCGGCTTTAGTTTATTGGATCATCATGCTATGCCTGTGGTGGGCTATTCTAGCACCATCACCTAGCACCTAGCATTTACGCCTAGAACTAGCACGCCGTATGCGGATTGCGGCGGCCGTGGCGGGCTGGTTGTTTGCCAAAATTATTACATGCAGTGCTAGACTCACACGTACCAGTAGGAGCTTCGTGGCAGAGTGTAATGTATAGAACTGCAAGGTACTAGGAGGAGAATGAATGACGTAAATTAAAATGTATTTTCCATTGTACACTGTAGCCTAGAAAAAACATATTTATTCTAAACCAGTTCTGAGCCACGGCTGAGTGCAAGACTTCCGCGAATAGCTAAAAAGGTATCACATATCGAGGAAGATTCTAACTATTTGGAGCTAGTCAAGAAACGGTGTTTGACGGACAAGGTAGAATACCAATTGTTAGAATCGTTGATCAGCAACAAGTTTTATAAAACTGGGATCGGTCCGATAGACAAGACTAACAATAATGAAAGATGAAAACTGACCAAAAAAACACCACTTAATATTAATAATAATAAATGGATAGCTTTTATAGCGCCGTTTTTGTGGGAAAATCACCTCAAGGGAAAACACCTTCTTCATAATAAGCCTCCAAAAGTGTTTAGGAGCCTGGACGGTGTAAAGGTGAACATTTCATCGAGGGTGTTGGATTTCAAAGTGATGATTTGTTAAGTTCTTACCTTCATGTTTTTCATCTAGTTCCTACCTATCCCGCCATTTCGCTATTCGATCTCCTTATTCAACAGCACTGTGTTTAAAAACAATTGACAATCGAAACAGAAGACTTATGTGAAAAAAACGTCTTTCGTATTGGTTCGTAGGTCTCTCGCTTGGTCGTCGATTTGTTGTTGTTCTTCAAATAATATAATATTAAGTGAGGTGTTTTATTGTGATTCGCTGTATGTAAGAAGAATCGAGAATTTCTACTTCACCTACATCGGTGAGTGAATGGTTTCCCATCATTCCAAATAATCTTTACACATCCATAATTAGACACTTCCATCATGTCGTATAGTTTATTGTTTTACAGAGCACTGTTTTCCAAATTCATTTGAAGCTGAAAATACATTCGGTGTTTTATCGAAGCTTCGGATCCAACAAAAGGGAGATAGCCGAAGACCAGCTTAACTACTTGCGTTTTTTTATAGAAAACCAGGACTTTTCAAGGTTTTTTGCGTCAATGATGAGGATTTTTATTTTTAGTGACTTTTTTTCGCTTGGGGTGGTGTTATTAGAAGACAATAATTAGAAAAGCTCTCCTAACTAACACGATACATCGGCTTATATTAATAGGAATTATGTATGTGTATATAGTTTTTTTTAAGTACAGTGGTTTAAATTCGGTTACAGAGGCTTCAAAGCACTTTTTATATCGTCGCTGAAAAGGCAAAAGGGCTTAAGCAACACTTTGGTCAAAAATTAGTTAAATATCTAGTTTTGATCAGTTTGTTTTTTGCATCAAAAGTTCTGACTCTCGTTTGATTCTGAAGACTTGTATGGGCCTCCAGCCATCTAAAATATATTTTCCATTTGGTAGAAGGCTGGACTCATGCGATACAGATTTGGAACTTTTTTAGATTTTTGGCACTACTTCCACTGGCTACTACAGTGAGAGCATTGATTTAGCTGAGTTAATTTTTTTTCAAAATCCAACCAGGTACTAAAGACCTATGAATTTTACTGTAATACAAAAAAAAACTTAAAGTACTCGAGTGTAAACTTCCTAAATGGCGCTATATCCCTTTTGCCTTTCAGTCGACGATATGATTTCACAACACAGATTTTTAACGACGCGACTGCTACTTTGATCATAAAAATACTTTCGCAAAATCTGTTTTGCCATTATAATTTATTTCAATTGTAGTTAACCTATGCTTTTATTCCAAGTAAATCACAAAAGTACAGTAGTTTTAATAAAACCATTTGGAGTGGTTTTTCCAGTAGCTACGCTAGTATTTTTGTAGTTTAAAAGCGTCACAACTCGTTAGTGAGCACTATTTTCCTTTCGTGGAAATCATCGCTCTCCTAACTATCCCCCGCTCTTAGAACAATTACGTTAAATGCCAGATGTTTTGTAGCGTGAACTGAGAGAAGTTGCTTACTTACTTACTCGGTGGCAAAAAGGACAGTTGCCATAAATTACACTCTAAAAATATGAACTCGTCCATAATTTGCTTTCTAACTAATTCGGGCTTGTTAAATTACATTTTCGGTAAAATAATTGTAAGCCTCGGTGTGCCCACGCTTCATTACAAAAAAAACTGTGCTATGAATCGTGAAAATTTGAGAGCTTTGTTGGTATGGTGTATTTTTACTTGGCAAGACAAAGGTGCTCGATATTAGCGTCACAATCTCTAGTCAAGTTGGACTAAATTACGATTGGATTTTCAATTGCATTGGTTTGGGAAAAAGAAACAGTGCACCTGAGATATGGGTTGATAATCTGAAGAGAACTGCCGTCCACGGATGGGTACTGCTACCCATCGGAAAAACCAGAAACATTTGAGAGAGGTACATGTGCAAAACTGGACGCCAGAAAACACAAGAAGAAGTGGTTATTTCCTTATTCTTATTTCCCGTTAATTTTACTGCAGCCACTGAAAAAAATTTCCACAACGTAAATATTCACAAACATAATACAAGGACATGCAATTAAATCAGACTTCCTAAAGGAATAAAACCAATACACAAAACAGCTTACTTTATAAAGGGATGAAATGTTCGCTGCCGGAAACCATAAAAAAATACATCAATTGATAAATTTTAAAAAGCCTGTAAGAACCATTTAAAATACATTAGGAATATCAAGTAGGATATAAGTTATTATTAAATCAAAAAGAATATGAATTATAATCAGATGCTTTGTAAGCTTTAATTAAAAGAATCTAATATAAAATAAATAAAATTAACCTGCTGAATAGAGGCATTCTTTGCGTAGCCGCAGCGGAAAGAAGTGTGACGTGTGCACCAATTAATAGGATGCCTTCATTCAATTTAGGCCTCCATTGCATTGTCACCATCAGTTGTGTTACCCAGACCGAAATATATATTTTTAACCCAGACCACCAATCAAGATTCAAAGCTCTTACCAACATACCACGGTGATGGTCGTGAACATCACATGTGATTCTTTACCATAACTGTGTATACAATTTATTTATCTCACCGAAAACTCTGAAACGATGAGCTCTGGCGACGTGATATTTGTGTTGACAGCTTTTTATGTCTGGAATATATATATTTCTACCAACCGAAATATTTTCAAACTATAAACTTAGTTTCAAATACGTGCTATCGAGCTTTGAAATATTCATTTAAGTGTAGAAAAATATGACACGACGCCATATCGTCGCTGGGAAGGCAAAGGGGCTGAAGCGCCATTTTCGGAAGTTTACACCGGAGCACTTTAAAGTTTTTTTTTTTACAATTCAATTTATAAGTCCTCATTATCTGGTTGGATTTTGAAAAAAAAAATTAACTTGGGTAATTTAATGCTCTAACTGAGCTATCTGAAGCGACAAAAACTAAACAAAGTCCCAAACTTGTGTCGCTTGAGTTAAGCCTTCTCCCAAATGGTAAATATATTTTAGATGGCTGAAGGGCTACAAATGTCTTCAGAATCAAACGCGAGTCAGAACATTCGATGCAGAAAAAAAAACTGATCGAAACTGCATACTTAACTCATTTTTTTACCAAAGTGTCGCTTAAGCCCTTTTGCCTTAAGTTATAAATAGTTTTGTTTCACATTTAACAATTTTTCTAAAAGAATAAATATACAACAACAAAACTGAATATCTGTCAAAAACGACTGGTAATATAACTAGTAACGGCTCGTTATATATAAATAATGAAGTCTATACGTAGATACTAGGCCAAGGGTGCACGTCTTAAAATAAAATGCACAAAGAAAATGCTTAAATATTAAAGAAGATAATAGTGAGAGGGGCGCAAAGACGCCGGGGCTCGGTTCAAGAGAGCGGAGGAAAGAATTAGGCGTGTTTTCATTTGCATTTAAAAGGAATCCCAAATGAAAGTTTTCCTGGGCTTTCATTGATGGAAAGGTATATCCCTCTGAATGGGTACAGTATATCTGATTTGGGTATTCCACTGTACAAAATACTTACATTTTCATAGATTCCAAGATAGTTACCGTAACTTTGATGTAAATATGCACATATTAAGGACAGACTATATCTATATATCGGCTGTCATTTTTATAATGGTATAAAATACTCTACTCGAGCACATATTGTATACCTAGATGGTGTCTTGGAAAAACCATTCGTCTTTATTCACGAAAAAGTTTTACTTCTTAAAGTAAGAAGTTAAATATACTAAGTAAGAAGTCAAAAGATCTTCCGTAAATAAAAATGGATGGTTTATACAAAACAACATCTAGGTATACAATATGTGCTCGGGTAGAGCTTTGTATATTATTAAAAAGATGGCGGCCTATATCGGAAGACATTGAAAAATAATATTAATAATTTTCAACGAAGTATGAGATCGATTAAAATTCCCGTTTCTAATAACGTATCGGTAGCTCAATTGGCAGAGGCGTTACTCACAGATAGAGCAGAAGTTCCGATTTCGATTCTCGGTCGCGACCGTTATTCTTTTTAGTTTCTGGCTTTTTCTGTTTCATCTTTGCGTTGAAGATTATTGACATTATTTCAATAAAATTTATACTTATTTTTGGTTAAAACATATTTAATTGCAATAGTGGAATACAATAAATGATTTCATTTGAAATGCTTCTCTTTAAGCAGAGTCACAGTTTTCACCCGTCTGATGTTGTTCCAAGAAAGAAGATAATAAAATTTTATAAATAAAGCAGTCGGATTAAAAGTCAATTATTTAACGTTGTTATTTTTTATACAATAATTTGGTCAATTATGAAAGAGGTTATGATACCTCAATTTAAATACATCCAATGGGAGTTTTGGAAGTGAAATTTTTGAAACCGTTCTGGCGGTGAAGGTTGAGTGGCCGCAGGCCAGAGCTACAGGTTCTTCCGTCAGGAGCAGCTGAGAAGAGAGGCAGCCTGAAGTTTTTCATCAGTCACGATGTCGGTGGATGGTGTTGGACGGCGTGTGAGATAACTCAGGTGACAGTAATAACTGTGACCGGCTTATTACGTTTTTGGGCGGTAGATTGGGAATCCAGGGCAACACCCAGCGTAGTGGCTTCAAAATGAACTAAAACCTTATCTGGCCTCATGGTGGGAAACTACGCCTTCTGTGTTTAGACAAAGCTAACTGCGCACCGGTATATTGCTAATTGTCTAGTCTATCACACCCGCGTGTTTGAGTCATGACAACGAATATATTTTTTAGATCCCATATGGTCAGGTATTCTAAACTGCGTAGCATAATAAAACTTTACACTTAATCCTACTGAAATTTACTTCCCAAAGATCTACTTACCAACCTCATAACATTCCCCTGAAATCGGGAACGATCCATTGGCTTCGGACAGTTGAAACTCGTGTGTGGTACTCACATAAGAAAGGTGGAAAAAAACAAGTGCGATCTCACAAGCATGCATAATAATACTGTAGCTATTTCACGGAAGACGTTCCGGTTGTAGACCGTAAGCGTCCAATAAAAAACGCTTTTGGCCATATTGGAATTGTATAGGTCAACAGTGAAAAAATAAATCGGTATAGAGATTTCATATAAATCTTTTTTTTTTTTTATTTTAAAATAGTTACATGGGTAGAGCTACTAACTAAATACAGTAAAATGAAAGCATTACTTTTATTGATATTTATTTATTTATTTCAACGGTACTTTTTTACTATGCATATGCATAATCAATAATTTAATACAAAAGATAACCAGTCAAAAATATTACTTAAAGCGAAAAATTCTAAAATGTATAATAAAGATAAAATAAGTCGTATTTATTAGGTGTACAACTTTGATTCCGGCGTTTTCCTATAGATGGCTTTAGCGGTAAATAGTGGTCAAAATAAATAGATCATAGGCCGCAGAATAAACTTAGGCGTCAGTCAACATAACCTTAAAGAAACGTTAATCGATTATCATCATAAAATTATTCTCGATAAAAAATGTCAGTTTACGAGCCAAATTCTCGTCATTTGCGAGAGGTGCAGCATGACAATGCTCGACCACATGTGGCGAAAGTGGTCAAGACATACTTGGAAACATTGATATGAGAAGTCCTACTAAAAAACAGCGGAAGCAATGTTGTACACGATATAATATAGATAAAATAATTGTCGAACAGCAAAAATGTCCCAACAACAATCTTTCAAATTTATTAAGTAAAGAATTTAAAATGTCTACCGACGTTGCATTATGTTTTTAACCTGCATCAGTAATCTAGGCAATGGCAAGTACATAATGGTAGTTAGTTCCAGAATTACTGCACTGAAAAATATCCTGATTTCTAGTATTGCGTATCGGTATTCGAAAATGCATCACTGCAGGTGATTCTGGACAGTCACATGCACTATTTAAAAAATTGGTACAGAAATACTTAGCCATTGAAACTCTTTCTGTCTGATAATTTAGGCATCTTCATATCGGTTAGTATATAATTATATTTCCAAAAAAATCCTGGAATACTCATTTTAAAGTTCAAAAAGCGTAAAAAAATATTTTGTGTTCTTTCTATAGCTCGTGATAACATTAGCTTAGCAACTTTTGTTATACACAATAAAGACGAATTCTTCTGAATGTCTCAATGTGTACCCACTTCTGTAAGTAATTTTGTGTTTGGCGTATCTGAGCTCTAACCAACAAGCTGCTTGAAAGATTTTATAATGTTATTTTTTCTATTAGATTTAATGTCAAGGTAGAATAAATATGACATCGTAGTTTTACATACCATAGCCCCATTTTTCGGGTACTTAACCATATAAATATATAATAAAATCAAATCGTCTTCCTAAAAATACGATCCTTACATTACAGGCCTTACCTAAAAATCATAATCTCCACTTCTATACCGCGCCCTTCCTCTTATGTCTTTCGCCAGACTTTGTTTGAAAGAAAGGCGAATGTTTTTTTTATTATTTATTCTTGCGGCTTCAAATGGAAAAGGCTCTCATTTCACCGTAATTAAGGTTCATAATTTCATATCTTTATAAATCCGTAAGACTCAAACTGAATTAAACAAGCATAATTTTCTGTATTTAGTTTGTATCTTCCCTTAACTTAAAATAAAAGAAAGTGGAAAGATTTTCTTGTGGTCTGCGCCAGCCGTAAATATTTGCCTTCTTGAGATACAACATTAATATTTTTACTACGGAGATGTGAAATGAAATATTCGGAACAAATAGCATAAAATCCACGAGTAAATTAAAAATAGTAACTGTTTCTGTATTTCTAAATCGATGAAAAGAATTTCGACTCTTCGGCTTTTTTCAAGAACGAAACTGAGGAATGGAATGAAGATTGTAAATGTCCATTGACCCGTCGAAAAATAAGACAAGACCAGAATTTTTTACGTATTTTTTCGAGAATTCAATAAATAAATATTAAATAGACAAGAGGGTGTTGAAAACGTCAGCTTACCTGGAAAGTAAATATGTTCACAATGTGAAAATACAAATATTGAATATTTGCAAAAATGTTCATATCTTCGAGTATCAACTATTGTAAACTGCTATTGAGGGGTAGTTAGGAGTAATTTCTCTTGAATATTAAAGAAAATAACAAAAAAAAAATCTTTGAAAAGTCATTTTGTAGTTGTGGCTGTAAACCAGTGAACTATTTTTTTTTAACTTTTCAGCAATTTAAATGAGAAAACTTCATTTCTAATTAAAGTGTTTTATTTTTCCGTCATAATGCCAGTAAAACTTGCGCAGTTTTGTCAAGCTTTCTCAAGACGAAATGCACCGCAGACTTTCCCCAGAAGGTTTTCTCAAATATTTATGAGCTCTCCTTCAACCCCAACCTTTGTCGTAGTACCCTGCCATGGCTTTATACTTAGTATGCAAACATTTGAAGAAGACGGTGATAATCCCATCACGCTGCTTGAATCTGCATCTCTAAACAGTCTGGTCTCTACGAAATTCGGATGCAATTAATAAATTATTTAGAATCTTGGGCTTTTTAAAAGGAAGCTCTTCCCTTTTTAAAGAAGATTTCGCCCCAGTAATAAATTAACGTTTCTGGTAAACACGAAATAATTTATTTTTTCAACAACGAATTTAGAAGTCAAAGCTGATAACACAATTACTTAACATATATTTAGCGTTTTTATCGAAAAACAACAATAAGTTAAAGTAATATATGTCTCCATATCAAAAATGGTTGAATATTTGAGTAAACAAAAAATTACGTATTTAACATACGAGTATCGTTACAAGAAGGTAATGCGAAAAATTCTATCAAAATCGATTGAGTCCCTCTACTCGTCACAGTCAAAATAAGACTATAGCGGGAGACTTACTTTGAGTACGAGTATTTGCCGAATACCAAAAAATGATCTTATTATACTATCAATTATAAATTACTATTGTTTATAAGTTTCCTACTCGTTTGAATATACATTAAATTTCACATTTTGGAATTCATAAACCCATAATGTTTCTTTTTTATTGCCCATTTATAAATCGATTTAATTTTTAACCTACTGTCAGTGCGGCCATCCGACAGCAAAATTAAATCAACGTAAATGTCACTCTGTAAGTTCAACGCTTGGCGGAGCATAAATGCATAAAAGATCGCTAAACTTAACTGTACCGCTAAAATAAAATTAGGTTAAGCCGCTTTGGTTACACTACCGTGTGTTAGATCAAAAAACATTTTCAAACAAAGGATTCTATTGTTTAAATCTACTTTTTTTATTTATGTGAGATAAACTGGCTTTAGTTTTTTATAGTTTAGTTATTTCGTGTCTACCTATCTTATCAATTTTTTTAACCAAATCAATAGTTACGTTCTAAACATTTACACTTTGAAACATTATTTTTGACTCCACATTTTATACTATATATGTAAGGAGACTATTTTAGGGAAGTTTGCGGAAGGCCCCATCTACAACTTCATCTCTCTCATAAGGCACGGGGTCACTGGTCCCTGGTAGCAAGGAAAACTCAGTAAGAGCATCAACTCCATTGTTCGAGCATCTTTTATCACGTTTAGCTTTATCAATAAGGAACGCCAGCGATTGCCGGATACCTTTGTTTATATAGATCATTTTATGTATAATATTTGTAATGAAAATGACATAATAACTTTGTACAGTACTACAGATTTTATTCTAATGTTTATGACCGACCGATTTCGCATAGCCTAAGCATCATCAGGGGAAAAGAATAAACTCAACAAAAATACATAATGCGTGGAGAAAGAACACAAAATAAAATAAGAGAACACTAAAAAAACAAAAGAATAACATTTGAATTATAACAAAGGAACAGAGAAAAAGAGACAGATAAAATGAAAAGATAGAGGCAAAACTTCAACTGAGAATGTGATAAAAGAATAATGCGAAATTTTACGAGTTTACGTGAAATATACTTAATATTGGACTACTGGACAAATTTAACCGATTATTCAGAATATGACCATTAATTTTAATGCCTTGATAATCCTAAGGCTAAGTTATTATTAGGCTAGGACATAAAAAAAATATCTGTGGTCTATTTCTATTTCTAAAAGTTATTATTTCATTTTCATTAAATATGTCAAACCACAAAGTGATTATTTTCTACGAAAATATAATATTAGTGTTATTACCATTATTATTTTCACTTTTATCTGTATGTATTTATGATGTATTTTAGCGTATGAGATGTGGGGGGTTGCACCTCTCCACATTCTGTAACAAATAATATTTTTATAAAATTTATTTGCTATTGAAAAAATGTGTCCTTACGGGAGTACCCCGTCCTAAAGCCACATTGTAGATGATTTTATGATATTTTAAACGTCTATTTAGTTGTTGTGTAAATAAAATTAATCAAAGAGGATCATGTTTTATAATATTTGTAGGTAACTTATGCAATACACTTCTCGTACAGCAACATAAAATACATGATGGAGAAAGGAATAAAATGTTAATAGAAAATCACAAAAGGTTTTAATAATATGGCGAGCACGAAGGAAGAGCAAAAATAACTATAAATAGTTTTTCAGTCTAAAAATGTTGCCGGTATGTGTTCACCAAAAACGATAAAAAATCTAAGAGTTTTTTCAGCTACCCTCACAAAAATACGTGGACCCTCCGTTTTTAACCAACCAGGCAAGCATGAAGGCAATCGTTCATATGAAATGCATGAACCTCCATACCTTTCTATTATGAAAGTGCAAAAGTGCTTTGGCATGCAAATTTTTGATGGTTGTGTCGGAAACAATCAAATGGATGGAAAATGCTCTATTTCCATGACGACTGAAATGCCCCAGAGCTCTCCTTCGGACAGGAAATTAATGGACATGATATAGTTTAGTAGGCGATTTTCGCTTGGTGAATTTTCTGTTATTGGCATTGTTACTGCCCGGGTGCTGTGGGAAATGCATTTTGGGAATACGCTTTTAAGCGAGACTGAAACATTATTCAACAATTTATTACGTGAAAAGCTTGAAATAATCCAGTCAAATTGTATAAAAAATCATCGGTGACATGTTGGAATATTTATTAAGTTAAAAATATATTTTTTTAACAATGCGTAGTTCAAACAAGGTTTTAAAAATGCAAATTCAGTTTATTTGATACATTACAACATACTCCTTCATAGAATCTGTAATGACACATATTCACAAAGTTATCTTCGACAGAAAAAGATATTTTGTGTAATGTTTTTATTAATTTTTATTCACTGAGGAGAAATTAGTCAAAAATCAGAACTACTCGTATATTAAAAAACTTCTCAAACCTTTAAAAAAACGAAAAAGTATTATTTCGTCGCTGGAAAGGCAAAAGGGCTGAAGCGCCATTTTGGGAAGTATACACCAGAGCGCTTGAATGTTTTTAATATAATACTTTTTACAATAAAATTCATAAGTCTTCAGTACCTGGTTGGATTTTGGAAAAAAAGTTAACTCAGGTAACTCAATGCTCTCACTGAGTTACCTGAATCGATAAAAAAGTTTAAAAAGTCCCAAGTTTGTGTCGGTTGTCTCAAGCCTCTTCTCAAATGGTGTAAATAACAGTGTGTAGATATATATATATATGTATATATAAATATATATATATATATATATATATATATATATATATATATATATATATATATATATATATATATATAAATATATAAATATATATATATATATATATATATATATATATATATATATATATATATATATATACATATATGTACTGTTGATTGCTAAAACATTTGAATAATATAACTGAAGTTTAATTATGACGCCGACATTTTGTGTCTGAGGGCAATGTGAATTAGATAGCAAAACTCTCGAACAATGACCTGTGGCGTCATTAAATATGCAACGCAATGCAACTTTTAGTCACGGACGTCATTTCCATCATGCGCTATGGAGCTTTTGAAATTACTAGAAACTACTTTGTATGTATTGATACAACCATTCAACGATGAAACTAATGCATCTCTACACATTTAAATTTGATAATAATCGTTCATTTTGAAATTAAGAAATGTGTGCGGTAAAAATGTATGAACCACTTTTAAAAAAATTACCAGTCCTGTGAAAACCAACAACAAATTTAATATGATTTTAAGATGCCCCGCTTAAAGAATCACCTAGTTCATTATCTTTGAAACACTTCCTACCAATGAGGTATTATTTCTTGACAGACGGAAACGCCTTGCTTGCCGTGGGCTGGCTGACAAACGCAATTAATTGTTAAACCGCTAAATTGTTTCATACATTTCATACAGTCTAATAAAGATTTATTCAAACACAAGGAAAGCGTAGAACAGTTTTTGTCTCAGAGGGACCCCTCAGTACTAGGCGGAGTAATGTACTTGCATCCAGTGGCGTAGCGGCTGCCGAGATGTTTGGGCAGCCCCTAGGGAAACTGGCTCATTAGATTCAAATTAAATAAGTTACAGGAATATAGATGAACAGCGTGCAATATAGTTGTGAATGATGAATACTTGGAGCAAGTGGATGAGTTTGTGTATTTAGGAATTATGTTTACAAGATACGGAAAGGCGGATATTGAAAGGAGGGTGAATGCAGAAAACTTCATTAATGGAGTACTGAACGCTGTTGGCGCAAATAAAAAATATCAAAAAAAGCGAAGCAAACAATCCACAATGAAGTGCTTATACCAACCCTGATGTGTGGCAGTGAGGCATGGATCTGGCAGAGAAAGGATGAAAGTAGACTGAATGCTGTGGAAATGAGATATCTGAGGCGTATATGCGTTAAAACCATGTATGACCGTGTTAAAAATGAAAGAATGCAAAGCTGATGTAAGCGTAATGAATAGGATCAATAAAAGGACGCTTAGATGGTTTGGGCATGAAGAACCAATAAACAAAGAAAGGAGTGTGAAAAGAATATATGACGCAAAAGTGAATGAAAGAAGAAGTCGGGGACGCCCGAGGAAGACATGGTTTGATGAAGTGAATCAAAAACTTGAGTCGGACCATATGTACTCGTATGAGAAGGTGTGTGAATATGAATGAAGCAAGGAGTGTGTGCCAATATAGAGTTGTATGGAGGTCAGCCCTCTAGTTAGTAAGTTAGTTTTTGAAATTAAGACCAGGATGTGAACAAATAAAAGTATGCAAGTGGTATTTCGTGCACATGAGCAATTAAAAGAAATTTGCATTTTGTTTATGAGCAGAAAACTTTTACGAGTATCACCCTGGTGAAAGATAATCGTTCCGAATAAAAACTAAGCTTGGCATAACTTAACCCGAATTTAGTACCTAACCTCTACAACTTTACTGTGCATGTTGTGTATAACTTGTAAAACTCGTAAAGATCAGGATGTTCGACCTTTTTTCCCAACATTCAACTTCCCCTTTCTTCTTACCCCTCCCTATTCCACTGGGGATTGATTGAAATCCCAATGGCTCCTATTTTTTCCACTTCCATTCGGTAATCATATAAAAATATTAAAATTATTCGCATTTTTTTCCTGCGGAGTTAGAACCTATATCTTTCCATTTGGAAAAAATGTTTGTGTCAATTCTCATCAAATGACATGTTGGTTTTACTATTTAAGTATTTATAAATTTCATGCAAACAAGACAATCGTTTTGGGCTCAATCGAATTCGATAATAATTACGTTCAATGAAAATAAAATAATAACTTTGTAAAAGACCACAGATTTTATTTCAATTTTTATGACCGCCGGTTTCGCTTATCCTAAGCATCGTCAGGATACAAAATTAAACCAAACAAAAAATACAAATCGTGCGGTTAAACAGTGGAACCTCTCATTACGAGCACCTCTCATTACGAGCACCTCTCATAACGAGTAATTCGCATAACGAGCAAAACAGACTTCAAAAAAATGCTCCCTTAACGAGCGACATTTTGCATAACGAGTGACCTGTCTTTGGCCAATACCATGGGACTAGAGGTGGATAACAACGAAATTGACGAGCTTGTGGAAGAGCACAGTCAAGTGCTAACCACTGAAGAGCTTATGGAGTTGCATTGTGTTTCTTAGCAAGAAGTTATGGAGGAGAGTTTGTTAGTAGAGGAGGAGGAAGTAGCAAAGCAACAATCTTCTGGCGCAAAAAGAGAAATGCTGAAAGCATGGTAAACTGTTGCATCGTACATTGAGAAGCACATCCCTAAAAATAAAGTGGCTATGCGTTCTTCAAATTTATTCAATGATAATGCTGTGTCATATTTTCACAAAAACAAATATGTATCTTTTCTTGACAGCTTTCTGGCAAAAAATAACGAATTATATGTTAAAAATTCATAAATAATAAACAAGTAATTTCGATTGTTTTTTGCAAATCAAAATCGTATTCCAGGTTGTTACGCTCCATAATGATGTAATTTTATTAGAATAAACGTAAAAACCTTTTTTTTTCGACATGGAACGCATTATCGTATTTTACATTGATTTATCTGGAAAAATTGTTTGGCTTAACGAGTGTTTCACATAATGAGTCAGATTCGGGTACGAATTATTCTCGTTATGAGAGGTTTCACTGTATATACATACAGAGAGAGAACACAATATAAAATAAAATATGAGAACAGTGAGAAAACAATACAATAACATTAGAAAATATAACAAATGAACAGAGAGAAAGAAACAGACAATATAAAATAAAAGAGGCAAAACGTCAATATGTATACATGTATATAACCGCACACTTAGTATTTGTTGTTTAGTTTAATTTTTTACCCTTAATATGTCAAACCGCAAATTGATTGAAAACATAATTAGGTTTTTTTTTAATTTTCATTTATTAATAAGTGCTGAAGTTCACTCATATTTCCTGGTATTTAGCGGTTTAAGCACCCCACGCCACTGCTGGTACATCTAGAATGCCCCAGGAAATATGCTGAGACAGGCGTTAAATTTAAACGGAATGGGGAAATGGAGCAAAATTCTAAAGTAAGGTACCCACCCACCTTAAGCCTTAAAGCTATAAAATAAAACCACGCGTCATTACGTCCCCTTGCATCGAATATTCGAGTTGACGAGAAATACCCCGTCTGAACAGCCGACGCTGCGGCAGCGGATGGAGATTTGATTCAATTTCCAAGTACATTTATTGTTGGAATCCGCACTCGTGGTGTACTCAGGTTCCCTAAATTGAATGGAATAAATATTCAGTAATTGTATTTAAAAAATCCACATTAAACTACCAGAAGCTTTAATGTGTCTCTGAAAATATAGTGGCGAACCATGAACGAACTACTAATAGTGGAAAAAACCTTGAAGTAACAATATATGGAGGGAGAGCTAATTATTTTTACCCAACCTACACAAACTTGCGATAAATCACTTTCTCCCGATTTTTACGTCGTACACCATGAGAGAGAAAGAGACAACAAATTTCATAGACCGCTTCCATATACTGTCGCAATGATCTTAAGTTCCTAGTTCACCGCGGGACTCACATTTTTATTATACCACTAAACTTGACACAACTAAACGGTTTTTTAGGTTATATGCTATATTTTTGTTGATAAAAATACTGTGAAAAAGTGGCTATACGAATTAACAAAAATATTATGTCGATATGTGATATGAATGGATGTATAAATATCGTAGCCTTAGTCTTAGCCACGCCCAGGTGCGCCGATTCAGGTTAAAATCATCAAAAACAAGTCAAAAACTGACTTCACTGCCTTGGATAGATACTACTCTATGTACTCCTAGGAAAAAACCTTGATGCCTTTGCCCTATATTTCAAAATGGAAATATTTTTATAAATTCATAATGAAAAGTAAATATTAACTTCGTATGCGACCACAGATTTAATTTATTTTTTTATGACCAACCGGTTTCACTTAGCCTAAGCATCATCTGTCAATGTTAGAATCAAAGAACACTTTAGATGTTTAAATAAACACGGTTTTTCAAAACTCGCCTATCATCTTTTTGTAAAACATACATTCGATAAAAGCACCGGTGCTCGTATTCTTCACAAAAATGGCCATGACAACAGATTAAATAATTTGGAGCACTACAAATAAAGAAAGCCATTAAAATTAATAGTCAGTTAAATTTGTCCAGTAGTCCAATTTTAGGTATATTTTCTGTAAACTCATAAAATTTCTCATTGTTATTTAATCACCATCTCAGTTGACGTTTTGCCTCTTTTACTTCATATCGTCTGTCTCTTTCTCTCTGTTCCTTTATTATATTTAAAATGTTAATCTATTTTTTTCTGACTGTTCTCTTATTTTATTTTATATTGTGTTCTCCCTCTGCATGTATATTATAACCGCACACTTTGTATTTTTTGTTTAGTTTAATTTTGTACCCTGATGATGCTTAGGCTAAGCGAAACCGGTCAGTCAGAATAATTAAAATAAAATATCTGGTCTTATCCAAAGTTATTATTTCATTTTCATTAAATATGTTAAACCACAAAGTGATTGCTTTCTATGAAAATATATATGTAATCTCAGTCTCAAAAACTTTTTTTATTTCCACAATTGTCTGTATTTGCCAGTTTCGCAATTTACACGAGCTACATAAAATAAATATTGTAATTTTTTATAATGCTAACGTTTCATCATTTAAATTCATATTTTGCTATCTTTCTCAATTCTTTTTTCTGCCCGAACGAAACGCCCTAGCGACAAAAATGTTCTTTGAAGTTTTCTTTAAAGATTCCATGAACAAAACAACAACTAGATACAATTAATTTACATTGTCATAAAATGATCATTTCGATTGTTAGATTTTTTAAAATTGTAAATGTAGAAAAATGAATTGGTACTGACATGATTTTATTAAAATATACACTTTTTGGCTTTCTAGTACAAGCAAAACTACAAATGATCTATCTGTCAATTTCACAGGAGCAGCTAGGAAAATGTCTAAGGTTTCCAGTGAATACAATTTTTAAACGGTTATCTTTTAAACTCTTTATGAAATGCAAACTAGAATTTTATAACGTTCGAGAAACGTTTGAATTTTTCAAAAGTTCTTAAATGTCTTTGCTGGTTTTAAAACTGCACATTTTACTGATATTTCAGTATATTTTTAATAGTTAAAAAGTTGTGTTCATTGGAAACCTTGGAATTTTTTCTAACTACCCATAGAAAATTTGCAGATAAATTGTTTGTAGTATTGCTTGTATTAAAATGCTGCAAAGTGACAGCGACAGTGAATCAGCGTCATTCTTGGGTGCTGGCCCTTAAGAGGAAATCACACTAAAAAACCGGAGGTTTTCTCGAGATTCATTCTTGAATTAATTCTGATGAATCTGTTACGATAATATCAAATATTTTCAGATGATGCAGTCCGGCATCCTAACGACCTAAGTAATTTATATTTTTGATTATTAAAAACTGACCATTTTCATTCCCATTCTTACCGTTATACGATTTCCCAAATTTCCAAATCATTTTTCAGCAATAACATAAGCAACACCTTAGGAACAGATTTTATATAATATTTTCTATGCGACGATTTAGTTACTTCCCGAGAGATTCCTATGAAAATATTTTTAGATTATGGTAATATGTTCTTTAAAATTCAATCCTTATCTAGTTTCTTTTTCTAAAACTGCTATGGAAAACTCAACCATATACCCCTCCTGCCGTAAACCAGACATTCATTTCGCCATCTGGTCAGTCTGGCGTTTCTGCTATGCATTATTCGCCGCATGGCAGTCTACCGATACCGACGCGTTCGCTGTGCCCAACGTCACGGTGAATTTTTCACTTACTTTAACGAGTATTCCTAGTTAAAATTTAATTTTTTTACATTTTGACTTCACTTACTTATAAATAAATTAAATTAAATTTTTCCGCAGTTAAATAGAAAATGTACGATAGATAAAGAAAGGCAACAAAATTGATCGATTGTTATGGCCCCGCAATATTTTTTGGGAACACCCCTTACCAATGTATTTCTAGTCTTCTTAATGAAAATAAACATAAGGAACAGAGAAATCACCAATATAGTCCCAAAATGGTACAAGAATTGTTTATTTCTTTAATTGTACATTCTATCTCCCGAGCGGGGATAAAACATATTATAAAATATATAGTATTAGAATAAATATATTTATTAAAAAGTTCTTTATTTTGTTCCGTTTCATTGATTTAGCTTACCCCTTTTTGAGTGTTTTTTGGGGGTAGTGTCATATAGCCAGGCATCTCCAGCCCAGTGCTGGCGTCGCGACGTCCCATCACGTGCCCCAAATAATGACGCCGGGTGTTTCCGTCGCAATCAGTAAAGTGCAACAAACACTAGCTGACGAAAGTCGTCAGAAACTTACAGACATTTATCTAAGTATTTCATAGGGGTCGACTTATCTGTGCAGACTGTATATAATTAAATGTGTTTTCATAAAACAAAGCACGTTAAAGATTGAGAAATGAGACATTCTAAAACGTTTTAAATCAATCAATAATTTAACGTTTTTTAATGCTTTCAATGTTTCAGGAAACGCCGTGATATTTGCATCAAAAAAATTGTATAAAACGATTTTAGAAAGTAATAATTATTCAAATAAAGTTAAAAGCTTAAATAGCTTCGTTTACTTAAAAATTCCACCCAGAAAACTTTTTCAAATTTCATGACGCCACAGCTTGCCGTTCAAAAGTTTCAGAACAAACATATTTTTTTCTAGAGCCGCGTATAATATCGCCTTCGTAGCGCTCTACCAATTTTTTTTATTAATGTGTTAAGCTATGGATTCGATTCCCGTCGCAAAATAAACAAATTAATAATTAAAAACAGGTAAAAGGGCTGAAGCGCCATTTTGGGAAGTTTACACCAGAAAACTTTAAAAAAAAAATTGTTTACAATATAATTCAGTGTGTTCAAGTGTTCAGTACCTGGTTAAATATTGAAATAAAAGTTAACTCAGGTAACTCAATGCTTTTACCGAGTTTCCTGAAGCGACAAAGGTTAAAGAAGTCTCTTGTGTCAAGCCTTCTTCCAAATGATAAATATATTTTAGATGGCTGAAGGACCACAAAAGTCTTCAGAATCAAACGAGAGTCAGAGCTTTCGATGCAGAAAAAAACCTGATTAAAACTGCATATTTAACTCATTTTCGACCAACGTAAGCTCTTTTGCCTTTCCAGTGACGAAACGTTATTTCACAATACATGTATTCTACCAGATCGGATGTTGATTGTTTTAAGAACTTTAAAAAAATATGTTCGTCAAAAACTGTCGTCAGAATCCTCATCAAAATGTTTGAGCTTTAAAAAATACGAGTTCTTATGACAAATGAAAATGGGACACCTTCAAAAGTGCCTTTTACGTTACCTAAATCCACACTAATACAGAATAAATTTGCAGACATTCATAATATTATGCTAAATTCTGAATAATGCTCGCTCTTATTTCGCCACACGTGGAAAGTCCCACCCCTACGCTTTTTTTTCAGCTTCCAGCTTTGTCTCGAAAAGCATGAAAAATCGACGCCGGCCGTCTGCGTCTGCGAAAATAATACATACATGTTTAAACTGAGTAGGTACAATTCCCGTATATTTACCCGTACTCTGTGCATACCCGCGGGTACATCGGGCACGACGCGCCGGTATTCTTAGCAGAAAAAGGAACCACCAAAGGACTAGCTTGTTTCTTCGGTAAAGGTATTTCGAAACAAGCTTTGACGCGACTGACTAAGTATTCCTTAATAGTAAGAACATATTATCGTATATCTAAACAACAATATTTTGTATTTTTCTCAAATAACTAATGGTTACGCGAGGTTGCCGTTTTGTCACCCAAAAGCATTGACTAATTATTGTATTTCAATTCGACACGCAATAATCAAATATAATATTTTAAAAACATATATTTTTAAAATGGAGTTAACCATTTAAAAATCAATGAAAATAAGTCCAAACAAAATTTATTGATGAAACACTCGTCGGTCTACACGAAAAACTACACATTTAAAAAAAAATTCTGAAAATGTACTCTGAAAACAAAACAAGGAAGAAAATTTTAATTCAGAAAAAATAAATATGAATTTAATGTAGGTTCGTACATACCTACTGTGCCTACTGTGTTATGCTTATTTTTTTATTCAAAATATTTACCTCAAATATTGATAACTTTTGTGGTGAGACATCATTAAGAGTCAGCACACAAAAATACACACTTTTACAAACGATTTTTCTGTCAATTATTTAGGGGCAGTTCGATACTATAATTATAAATATCTAGTGTATACAATTCTTAAACAGTGATCTTTTTAATTCTTTCTGAAATGCATACTGGAATTTTAGGAAAAACGTTAAAAATGCTTTTTATCTTTCAAACAACTTTTATTTACATTTCTGTACGTTTTCTGTAGAATTTAAAGGATAACAGTTAAAAAAAACGTATTCATTGGAAACCTCAGAAATTTTCCTAACTACCCACAGAAATTCTGCAAATAAATCATTTGTAGTATTGCTCGTTTTAGAATGCTACAAAGTAACGTTTAGCGTCATTCTTAAGTGCTGATCCTTAATACACCACTGTCACATCTAACACATTCGCAAATCTATGATAAGCGCTTTTGTACTATTTTTACCCTTACCACTTTAAATAATCGCCTTGTTAATATCCGATTTTCGGCCCGTTTTAGCATTTGGCCAAATTATGATCAGGTATCAAGCATAACAGCATGACCGTTAAAGCCTAAATTTCCTTACAAAACATATGGAATAACGCCTTTGACCTAAACACAGTCGATATATAAGTACCTATATTTCATAACTCTGTATACCTACACCACTTTATATAATTTTAAAAGCCAACTAGTTTCGAAGTAATTATGCATGTTTTTGTAAAAATACAAGATTATATCAGAAATTTAAATATACAGTAGTCTGTTTGTTCGGAAAGCAAAGAACTCGAATAAAGAGGTGTTTAAAAAATACAAAATTAGACTGTTTTTTGATGTTGTGTTGTTTTAGAGATTTTAGCATATATCCAGAAGAATACTTTAATATATAATATAATTTAAACGGTTGCATTGAAACCATCGACCAAGTATATCTTCACAGTGCGTATCAACCTGAAAAATAACCCCAAAGTTGTCGCGTTACCTAACTCATGCGTTTTGGTTTTCGAAAACACTTTTGAAAAAGCGCATTTATCGCAGTCAACAGATCGACCTAAGCATTGATTTTAACCTTTTTTTGGTCTACAAAGAAAAAATTTGTCTCCCAGCCAGTTCCACTAACAGAACGGCAATCTTCATTTTTTAAACACAAAATTAACACCGTAAGAAATATTTTTCATAGGGCCTACCGCGGACTTTAGCAATCTGAATACTTAAAATATACATACGTCATAGATCGACGGAAGTCAGCGTATTAAAAATAACTAATAAAGAACGATAGTTAAATTTTCTCCAAGCAAAGTATTCAAGTTACAATATAAGTTTAGTAACAAACTTCACGCTCAACGATGGATTTGCGTACAGCTTTAGGATGTTGTGACTGGCGAGGAAATAGAGTTGTACATGAAGTTGTGTTGTTAAGTATCATCTCCAAATTTTGAGATTCCTTCTTTTCTAGCTTCCTATATTATTGGTTCAACCAATTAACAAATTACAAAATCCGATTTGAGGGTTAACTTTGTGCTCTAAGTATTTTTGTAAGGAAGCGTGCATGGCTTTCGAAGCGAGACGACAGAATTCGATAAAAAGTTGTGTTATGAAATTATTTATGTGCAGATAGTTTTGACTTTGATTTTATGTATGAAAAGGCGAATCCAGTGTGCTCATATCGATTATTGAAATAAATAAAGCCTTCGTTTGAATCCTTATCGCTTTCGTTATCTACAATACCATAATAATACAACAGCAGATGAATTGAGGACTAGATTTCTCTTTGTCATTAAATTTGTTATTCCTTACGAAACTTGCAAAGCTATTTTTGTAAAGTACACGAAGCGTATCAATCAACACCACAACATCCAAACCTACCACACCTACACCACCCGAGTAAAGTTTTCAATGGTGTTTCGCACCAACCGAACCCGCGACCTCCCGATTCAAGGTTAAATTCATAGACTCCTACGCATTGACTAAGCATATGTCGATACCCCAACCCTATGGAAGCAGAATTGATGAGACCACGTCCCACATCCTTTACAAACGATTTGTGTAAACAAGAATTTTAATTACGCCAAACAATATCATAATAAAATTTTGATTACGCCAAGCAAAATATCATAATAAAATTTTAATTACGCCAAACAATATCATAATAAAATGCGAATATTTTTTTTTTGTATTTTGACAACAATTCGCCAAATAAATAAGTTTTAAAATGATCCCGAGTACAACATTTTGAAAATTTCTCAAATATAGAGTACATTTTTAGATAAGCTTTGGAAAAATGATAATTTCCGTAGAAAATACCTGATGCTGTTATTTACAGTTAATTTTTTTAGTTAAATTAAATGTATTATTATTTATTTTTTTAGTTCTGCTAGTTTAAGTGTTTTTTTTTTAAGTGACAGCTGTTTCGGCGTTTAAGGACAGCTTTATAATGGTCTCAAACGCCGAAACAGCTGTCACTAAAAAATAAACTAAAACTAGCGAAACTAAGTAATATTAATATTAAATTTAATTTAACTGAATTATATAAACAATTAATGCTGTTATCTAATCACCGAATAGACCACTGCATGCCTAGACACAGTCGTGTCCATATTGCGGTTGTTTAAACATAAAATTGTTTCAATTAAGTTATAACTTTTATTTATTCATTCAACACAAATATTGTCTGCGAACTTTGGATAAACAAAAGTCATGGAGGACGTTTGATGAGACAAAAAACTAGCATACAAATACGGCGTCGTGTTTGTCCATTCCGCCTTACTCCGCCTTTCTCACACTGAACCACCTTTCATTTGGAGCGATGAAAGTCGGAGACTAATGGCAGTCAGGAAACTTCTAAAACCTTTGGATATTTCGTCAGTTTCAGCTGCAGACTACAAGTGCTCGCAGATCCTTCATCCAGGGGTGCTTTTTCAATTCAAAGCGCAGCATTTTAAGAGAAAACATTAACACACCAAACCCTACCAACAAAACATTACCACTTCACAAAAAAATTCAAACATTTCCACTGTGTCGATAGCCTCTTCGTATTTTTTCAATTTGCCCTTTCTTACAAATTTAAAGTGCTGAATATGTATTTTACTTTTTCCAGTTTCGTCTTTAACGACAACACAGAAGGTACCAAGGCGTCGACGAATTTTCGTTTATTTTTTTCGTTTTGGGGCTGTAGTGAAAAATGCTTTGAAATTCTAAGCAAACTATCTTTCATTTACTATAATGCTGCGGATATCATAGGTTTCACTTATTTTTAAACACGTTCTTTATCCGAGAAAAGCCCGTGTGTTTTTTCAGGATTAAAATTTCAGAAAAATGTGAATATGGTTTTTATAATATGTAGACATATGTTTCTTTTTTTAAATTGTCTTATAAAAAGTAGAAAGGTATTTTTATATGATTAAATACTTTATTGTATTTCAGCTATTAGAATAAACGCTTCGGTAGTAAATATATATTTTTTATATTTTTGTAGAAAGTAAACACTTAGCTGTTTGACATATTTAATAAAAATGAAATAATAACTTTATATAAGACCAAAGGTGTTATTTTAATTTTTATAACGGATCGGTTTTGCTTAGGCATCATCAGGGTACAAAATAAAACTAAGTTATAATTTATTTATTTTAGTTTTTATTTAATTTTCTTTAGATATTTGTTTGTAAAAATTCTCCCCATAAGCCATTAGAAATAACCCAAGGTAATTAATCGGCATCGCTGTACGCTATTTTAGGCAGTTTAGAATAGACATTCTGAAATGAAAATCAAAATACAACGAGAGACCACGCAGTCATTCAAAATGCACATGTTTTCGTGACATCGGTATTAAGTTTAGTTATTTCCCACCAAACCAAAAATAAAGGCTGCTATTTTAAAGTTAGAAATTAATGATTACATATTATTACTTACTACCTTACTTTTGTCTTGTACTAAAAATATTAATTCAGAAAGACAGCAGTTTATATTTTATAGGATTTTTTTAATCAAATAAATAATTAGTTGATCGCAGCTTTATACACAAAATTTTTCAATTTTCCAGTTTTCTAACACGTAGCTATTTTTATTTTACCTCGTCTATATTATTTCTCCGAGGAACCGGTTCCAAATTTACGCAAATAAAAATATCGATATCCTTTGTCCGTTCTTCTCGTTTTCAAATCTCTACCGACTAGTACTTTTTTTGGAGAGGAACTTTTGTCGAATTGCTATTACTTTTCGAAAAAATCTCCTTCGTGGAACTTTTCTCAGGAACCGGTTCCAAAAATAACTGGAAAAATAACCGGTTCCTCGCCGGTCACCGGTTACTGAAACCGCAGGTACACCCAATTCTGATATCGACCATCTCTACTACTTGGTAGATGAGAGGGTTCCATTTATAATGATGAATAAAATGAAGTACCAAAAAATAAAATAATATTATGGTCTACTTGAAAACGTTTTCCATACGAAAAATGGCCAATCAGAAGCGAAAGATTAGATGCAACATGTCAGTCTAATTTGTCAATAAGTTGACTTTTCATTCCGAATTGAGACCATTTAGTTTCCTTTCAAATTTTCTAATATAGAAACATTGATCACTATTTCATCTAGCAATATTATTATCAGAATATTCGTATTGCCTATCTAGGCACGCATCGTTAAAAATACTAGTGTAAAAGGGGTAATGATTGCCCACTTAAGGAACGTTTACCTTTGAATATGTATAGATTTTACTCCACCCATTCAATTACAAAACAATAAATAGTCACATAATATTTGATGAATTACCTATTAAATCCTTTCAACGATTATATTTAACTAAACTCAACTGAACTACCTTGCCTTTTTCATTTAATATTATCTGTCTCTTTCTCTCTGTTCCTATGTTATAATTTAAATGTTGTTATTTTGTTTTCTTACTGTTCTCTTATTTTATTTTATACTCTGTTCTCTCTCTGTATGTATGAGTATATATAACCACACACTATGTATTTTTTGTTCAGTTTAGTTTTGTACCCTGATGATGCTTAGGCTTAGCGAAACCGGTCGGTCATAAACATTAAAATATTATCTGTAGTCTTATACAAAGTTATTTTTTCATTTCATTAAATATGTCAAACCACAGAGTAATTACTTTCTACGAAAATGCAAGAAAATATAGCTAAATGCACAGCGATTGCCCAGCTGTTCATAGTGATTGTCATCCATAATGACAGTGATTGCCCACTTTGGTGTTTCTATAAAAATCGTTAATAAAACAACCGAAAGATGGTACAAACATTTTTATTTTGTATTATCATCAATTAATAGCTAAACATTAAGATACTACAAGAATAACCTTGAAAATGATTTTAGTATTGGTATATTTCGCCCACAGACGGTGACACGCTTTTTTTTTTTCTTCGTCACCTATGTCGGCAAACAAAATTGAATTATCCAAACCGTAACAGATATTATTTTCTCTTCTTACATATTGGCGTGATTAATTTAGATGTAGGCAAAAAGGTATACCTGCAAAAATTCAATACAATATATGTACAATTTAATATATTTTAGAATTATTGTCTTCTTTGAATTCTTAATAGTAGAGCCTATACGCAGTTTTTCTTGCCTTCAGTAATTTTGGTATTATTTTTTTTAAATTCTTTTTTTTAATTTTATTCTCTTCCCGCTTTTTTCGCGATCTTCTGCATCTGCCTTCTGGGCAATCATTGCAAACTCACTAATTAATGTGACAGTTATTGACCAGCCTACCAAAATCTCAAGTGAGAATTTTTTTGGTTTGAAATTAACAAAAATATCACCTGTAACTATTTATCTACCATAAACGTCATATAAATTAATTAAAGACTATCGATAAATTCAAAATAGCCTGTAAAAATTATTTAAAATGCACATTAATCAAAATAATAAGTAGTACAAGAGTTAAAATATTATAAAATTAAAAAGAAAATGAAATAATTGGCTACTTGTAAACTTGAATGTACAAAGTAACTAATATAAAATAAATAAAACTAAAAAAAAATCTATTTAAAAAAACTATAGGTGAAATTTAAAACATATTTATTGATTCAATACGTTGACAAATTTCGTAATAAATACCTGCAAAATTTACAAATCTTCAACGCGCCTCACAATATATAATTTCGCTTTTCAACAACGCGGCTGTCTCTGCTGATACGGTATCGTTTGGTAATCTAACCTAAATCGTCATTTTGGCTCTTTTGAAAATCGTACACAAAAGTGTACAAACTAATCCAACAGATGTCTCTATTATTTACAAATATAAAACAATTTACATATACTGCCATCTACCGAATGTTTACTTCATTTTTTTATATCCATTAATAGAATTTGATGGGACAACGTTAAGAGCTTTGCAGAAGAGTTGGTAGATGACAGTTCTTAAAGATTTATGAAACCAGTTGCTGCTTTTCGAAAAAATCGTTATCAAAATATTCAAACCGTTTTATAGGGTTTTAGTTGACATTGTTTTAAGGTTTCAAAAATATGGTTAAATTTGTTATTGAAAGATTGGGTGAAGATTCTTTCTCAAAAAGCAGACACCATGTGTTTCTTAATGTTTTGTTTATTATGGACCATTTCAACGCAATCTTTATTTTGTTAGTACATGTTTTTAAATGATTAATTTCCTGGTACATGTAAGTGAATGCTTGTTTTTTTTAATTACCCATAAATAATACGTTACCAAGGGTATCTAAATCTAAATTACTTAGAGGTCTTAGATGACGATAATAACTTGTTAGGTTACTTTTTTACCTTGTTTATATGACGTAACAGTTGATGCTAAATGTTGTGCATTTCCTGGTTTTGATTTTCGTATCAGATACTCGCTAAAAATATTTGAATTGACGACTTGACGGATCATAATATTATTGTTTTTTTTTTCCTTTGCCGTGACTTCAAAAGTTTTGTTTGGATTCGTCAGTTGACCATACTCACTTTTATAATTATTTGCATATTTTTGTGCCGTTTTTTCACAAAAACAAAATACAACATATTTGAATTCTTATGGAGATTGATGGTTAAAAAATCAGGATAGGTGTAAATTGATAAATAAAAATCAGGTCATGATTCATTGTAAAAGTTTTTGTATATTATTTCATTTACCAAAGATATTGTCGTTACAATTTCACAAAATCAATGTATTCTTTGATTCACATATCCGCCTCGGAAACTTCCTCTTCTCAGCTTTCGTATTTCATATATTTGCACAATCACGCAAAATATATGAAAATGGCAGACTTTTATACTAAATACTAATCGTCTCCTCCCTACAAGGACAAGCAGCTCAATATGAGCTAAACTGTTTCTTTCTTCAAGTACTAAAACCTATAAATAAGATTATTTAGTGACACGATTCATTCTCCAATTTTTTGAAATAGTTATTTTCCAGAAGTGCAAACAATATATTGGTTTCCGTTGTCTTGCCAGAAGGATTGTAATAATAAAAACATATTTTATTAAAGGTTTTAGCCATATGAAAAAAATGGCTAGGTTTGAAAGCATCAAGCTACAGTAAGACGGAACCTGTCATCACCTTTTGTAGGTTTTCTTTACATATTTACATAACGTGTACCTAGCTCATCATTAAAATTAATAATACATTTTTTGTGAATCTCTTATCTTCGACCTTTTTACTTTAACATTTTAAGTGGTCCTAATATTTGACTGGAATAATAATATTTAAATTTAATGATATCACCAAACCGGATTCTACTAGGTTATAATATGTTTTGTGAAGCCTGATTAGTCTGAAGTTAGGTTCATTTCTGATTCTACCGAGGTTTTGAATTTCTACAATTAGCCTAATGTTTTGTTCACGTAACAATAAGAGAAGGCCACTCGTGAATGTGAAAATAATACTCAGTTACAATTAGAATTACAACTATTGGCCCATCGTTGCTATGTGCGCGACCGCTTTTCCTAATTTGCAGACTTTTAATATCCAACTAAATGTACTACGGTCGTTCGCAGTTATGCTTAGGAAATAAGAACATCAAGCTAACCTTCCCTCTCACTCAATCAGTATGCTTCATCGCTCAATAAATAATAGTAATATTAATAATGACTTTTATTTCTAAAAAAATATGTCAATTGTTAAAAACCACCTCGTTGGCTAGCTTATTGGAACATGTTCATATCAAACCCAGGTTGATACATGACAACACCTAACGTTTACCTCATTCTCGGTGGTTTGTTAATTTGATATGGCTGTTAACTGTTAACTGCAGTATAGGAATACAACAATATCTGCACAATAATACATCGATCACAATTCGCTACCAATGATTATGCACATGTTGCAGATATAGAGAATGTCTATGAGAGTCGTTACACATAATTATAAATACAAATAAGTTTGTCTGATCTTGCTACTTTCATTTCATTCGCTCACGCCAGTACTCTAACATATCTAAAAGAAAGTATTATAAAATCTTAGTATCTAGGCACAAGAAAGACGACATTTCGTAGTCACGCACCATAATATCTTAGGGAAAGATCACGATTAGTACACATAGATCTGCTTGAGCTGGGGTTTCAGTTCCGGTGGTATCGTGTACACCTCCTGCTCGGGCTTCCTCTTCACCAGGCGCCTCCAGCGGCCGCCTATATTCTTGCGCAGGCTCCTGAAGCTGGCCCTCTCGTTGCCGATGGGTTGTAACATCGTGTCCTGCAACAACGAAACACACACATTAGTACACTATACGGGACAGCTACGTAGGTACTACTACCTACCCACACAATGCAAGGGTTCAACGCCCTAAATTATTCGTCCTCCCCTTCTGAACATTAGCTCAAATCAAATGAACAAACCATGTTCAGTTAACGTTTCGCCGAAATTTCTAAAGCGAATAATAATGAACAAATCATATAATTCCAAATTCAATTGCCAAAAAAGTCGGAGTATTTTAATTCGCCACGATATTTCGAAACGGAAACAATTATTTTGGAACAGGCCACCTACTTTCCAACTGCCAAAGAGCTTGGGAAATCCGTGTCGAACGTGAACGACTAGCAACTAGCTGACTGCTGCTCGAATCGTGACATTATTTCATGAAAACTGTTCTGCAAATTCCCTTGCCTATGAGAGTGTTTTGTTTTGTTTTGCTTTCAGAAGGTAGAAATATGGAGACTGGTAAAAGTGAACATGCCAAAACTTCTCAACAATCTTCTGAAAGAGAAGTGAATCTATTCATCAAGGCTGATAGTCATTTTCGCTAGCGTTGCAAATCCTTGAATACAAATGGAAAGCTGACATTTCAAGTATTATTATTTGGTTTTTCTTTTGTAAATCAAATGACTTTCAAAGCCTGGTTGGACTCAGCGTTGGCAGGAAGCGATTATTCGCTTTGCATTTAAGCCATGTCCAGACAACAATTCGATACCAAACTGTATTCTAAGCTTCTCTAGATAATTTTAACGGGTTTTCAAAATTCTTGGCACGTTTTTCAAAGAAAAAAATTAAGAATGTCCACGGTCAAACAATGCTCAGTCCAAATGAAATTTGAATAAGCGACCGATGAAATGTTCCCACAGAGTATTACCGATTTATCGACTCGACTTCAACAACGGTCGTGGGCCCTGCCGATAAGGAATATACGATAAGAGTGAAGGATGCAATAAAACATGAAAACATGTTGCAGAAATTAACTTTGAAAAGTGCACCAAACTCTGTATTCTGTACTGTCCAAGAAGATGCATTCCTGACCCGCTGAATATACTGTTACAAGTTGATGTGTTGCTTCTAGAGGAGAATAAGGCATGATTTAAAAGTGTGTGACCATCGGCCACATTATGAAGTAGTCGCTTGCATCACTCGATGTTATGGAATGGGCTGGCATTGGGAGTTATTGCAACGAAAAGAGGTCGGGAGGTCACAGTATAGTTTAGAGTAGAGTATTACCTGGTCATTGTTGTACACGTAGGGAGGCGGCAGGGGCGGCGGGAACTGCCACAGGGGTTGCTGGCGGAAGGCTACGGGCTCGGGCACGTGCGCCGGAGCCAGGGCTGGGGGTGGTGCTTGCAGGATGACATCTGCAGGGTGCACGCTGTTGGAGTGCTCCTCCCTCTTGCGCAGCTTGCTACGGACAATGCGAATAGCCATCATAGTACCGTTGCTTCCGACCATCTTATATGCTACTCTTGTGTGAGAATCACAAAATGCTTAAAGTCTGAACTTTGTATCAGTCTGTTTCTCTGCTCGGAGAAACGTACGGCGGGTTCTAAAGTTTGATTTCAGATGTCTTTCGAATCTTTAACTTAACTAGCACCTTTGTCCGTATCACTTAACAGTTCCGATTAACGGATAGGAACGGTGAGTTAATTCACTCTGTTTCTGTCTTAATATATAAATACGTATAAATATATTATCACAATTGCTTTTTGTATACAATATTTATATATTGCACTTATCACTTTGTTTCGGAGAACGTTTATGAATCTCGACGATTCAAACTTCGGTTTACGCGAGTGAACTCTTTGTAAAACTGACTAGATTATTGTATAGTGTGGGGCGGCAGGTGCCTAGCAAAGCCGGTGCTCGTGCCAAACTACCTCGACTGCGTACTCCATGAATCTGGTTGGTGGCGCCTGGACGCGCGCTCTTTTATAGCCTCCGCGGCTCGCCGACGTCACGTGGGGGGGGGGCACGGGTTTTTTTGTACCGCGTCGCCACCCCGCGCCGCACTCCAACCCGCGCCGCGCCTTAACGGTCCAATGACAGCCACAAGCAAACTGTACGTAATAATAATAATAATAATAATATTTGGATAATTTGTATAGCGCCGTTTTTGTGAAAAATCACCTCAAGGGCGCTGTACAAATCTTAATTTCTTACGTAGAATTGTAGAAACGTCACTGACTCGCGACTCCGACTTTAAACGCTTTATTTTGCTTTATGTAACTACCTACTTGTTCCCCAATACCTGCGAAATCTCTCTTCGCAACGGTTTTTTCCCGAACCGCGTCCGATTAACTGCTAGTGGAATAACAGTAGTGGCGGCTACTTTCAGTTTGCCACTTTCAAAGAGGCTGTCTCACCGGTCGGTTGCAGTGGTCAGTGGCCATTAGCCACCGACCACCACTAAAGGCCACCTCCACACCAAGACACCAGCTATTCTAACTCAGTACCAGCTAATGATCTAGAGTACCCCATACATCTCGATGGAGGTCTGGAATAATGTGCATGTCACCGCGTAACGAGCCAGTATCTAGCTACTATTGCCTTGCCCAGTCAATGATGTTTTATCTAGAAATAAATATAAGATTCTCATTGTTTGCCATGGAATACCTCCGCCAAGGTGGATGGGACAGGTTTATTGTGAGTAAGGTAATATCAATGTCCTCCGTCCGCCTATTTAAACAGGAGTACATTCATACAAGTACCGACACTTCTGGTGCGTTTCATTTAGAACTACATGAATTTCCACGAACTGTTAAAGTAACACATTATTTTAACCACAGTATTTAGGTACCTACTATATGAAGTCATATTTTACTTTTAAAATCGAATTTTTGTTTAGATTTGCGGAATATAATACTTCGTTTTTAAAGCACTATGAACATTTAAAGTCTGCGGTACATACCAGAATAACCACGAGGAAAAACTTATAACAAATCATCTTATATTATCACGATTGACAATGCATAATAATATGGACGCAAAATGTTTTTTTTTTTTTTTTACTATGACATTTTCGCTCAATTTTTTCGTCAAATACGTATTCGATAAGTAATGTACGCATTCAGATTTTGCAGTAAATTAGTTAAAATATTACGACTGATAAAATAAATAAGTCCATGCAAATATCTACCTACATTGGAGATAACATTAAAAATTGCTTCGAGACTTAGAATTTCCATTTTTAAATATTACCTGGAAAATATTAAAATGTATGTTTTTCCGGGGAACTTTGTTCCCTGAATACAATTTAGACCAAATACGACGATTGTTGGTAAAACGAATGTCAATCTAGAATATTAAACTACTATGGTAAACAAAGGGCAGTAAAATGATTTAAGATTTTTTAAACAATGGAAACTCTTATATACGTCTACCTTCGTTGAAAATTTATCGAGTGAAAGCATTTTGGGATCAGGTATTGTATTTTTAGAATAAGCCTGTAACAAAAGCGGTGGGTTTAAAATAAGCGAGTGAGATGTTGGTCCAAGAGAGGGATGGATGCTGGCAAGAGACAACATTTGCTGAGAAAATACACGAAGGACGGCAGACAGTAGACACCGATCTCGGTCCATAACTTATGCGGGTGCATGTTACAAAACACAAGACCAACAGCCCTTGACAGAGGCCAACTCACGTAATGTCAATATAATCTACAAGTCGAAGGTGAATTTCATTAATTTTATTTTATCTTGCATGTGGGATGTCGTAATAAATAAGTTTTCTCATTGAGATTTTTTTTTGAACTACCCTCAAAAACCAACATATTTTTCAGTTAAATTTTAAATAAAAATCCACAAGGCTTACTAACCAACCACGACAAATTCCAGATAGCCTTGAATTTTTTTGAATTATTTTTATTTAAGGATTGTTGTAATCTACCACACCTACTTTTAGGAAGTTTATCAAATGTTAACTGATGATTTGTTCACTTATTTTTTTTATTTTTAAATAAGTGTTTTCACTAAAATTGACATAAACACTTACAGTATTTACTAAATGAATAACACTTTTAAAAGATAAGTAATTATTGAATTCGGCGCAATTTTTGGGTTGTTTTTAAACACGCTACCTATTAATAGCTATGCTAATTGCGTTCGACGAAAACAATAATAAACAATGCATCCATTTAAATTATATTTCAAAGACATCCATAGATAAGTTAGTGGAAAAAAGTTACAAAGGCTTTATAATCACAATAATAATTAACGAATTATTTCTATATCGCCGTTTTAGTGGGAAAATACCTCAAGGGTGCTTTCATAAATTCATATTAAAATTGAATTCCACCACGAATTATTAAAATTAGAAATAATATGCGAGAGATCTTTTAAAAATGTTTATCTGTGTCTGTGTAGATAAGATTGTGTATTTTTAAAGCATGGTCAATGGTCAGATATCTAAAGGAACGAGCCTTGGACTTGAACGGTCAACCTATCGTCATTGAGTGATCTATTGTTACCGTCTTGCTTTGACAACTTACTATTATTTGTTGTGTTTATTTTCTGTGAATATTTTGGACTCTGGATAATCAACTAATGCAGTTTCTAGACCATCAACATTTTCAGTTTTGACGTCAAACCTAAATCTAATGAAAATGGCATTTGGCATTTATAGCACAAACACGTCAGTTGTTATTTGCAGTTATTGGTTTCTATTAATAAACTCTGAAGAAGTTATTCAGCTCACACCCGTCGATATTTTCTCAATTACAATACAAGTCAGGAAAACTGATAATTTAAGAGGAGCATTATGTTTTAAAAAGGTGATATTCTAGATTCGACTCTTAGCTACCTAAGATCTAGTACATCAGCACGATGTTAGATGTATATGTACAAATCATTTCGTTCGGGAAAAGGTTCCCCTAGTAAACAATAACAAAGATATTTTGTAGGTAATATTTAGGTTTGAAAAGGTTTTGGCTCTTGGGCCTTTTTAGAGTAAGGTAGATGTTTGGTTGGGACGATGTTCAGACGCACTGGGGAACGGAAGGGAAGATTGGGGGTGAAGAATCCCTACTGCACATTAGTGCACATAGGCGGCCGATCCTTTGGTACAAGGCCAAAAATACATAGCCGTGAAGCATGCATCCAATATGAATATTTTTTAATTAAAAAAAAAACACTTTGACTTGTGTTTTAAGTTAACTAAGTACATTATTAAATGACAAATTCATCGAAATTCAAACACAATTGTATACTGTTATTAATAATATTGAGACTTATTAAAAAAAAAAAACAACTTTAAAAAAATTATTATTATTATATTTGGATAATTTGTATAATGCCGTTTTTTGTGAAAAATCACCTCAAGGGCGCTGTACAAATCTTAATTTCTAGTTAATATTAATTCCTAGTTCATATAAATATCACGATATCACGAATTTAAGATATCACGAAAACAACTAACTATTGAAAAGGGACACCAGAAGAAAAAAGAGAAGATATGTGAAAGATTGTAAAATTATTAGATTTTCATAAAAGCGGTTACATTGTGGCTTGCCATTATTAGGCCAAATGAAACAAATACTTTGTATTAAATTGTCAAACAATTTCACTGTCGACCGGTTTCGGAAGAACTTATTCTTTGTCAATGCGAAAGATTTATTAAATACAGAAGTAATTCAGAGAGTGGGTTTATGAAGGGCACTTGAGGTGAAATATCACAAAACTGCGCTACATAAGTTCACTGTTATTATTATTGAAAAAAATACACTATCATAACATTCGTACGTGCATATCCAAATATAATATGTATCTTTTGTGATTATTAAATATTAGTAAATGATAATTTTTAACACATTCATAGAAGATTGATGAGTTCATAGTGTTTGTTGATATGCATTAGGATTCAAGCAGTTGTCAGAGAGATTATAATTATCTTTAATGTGTGGAAATCAGGTATACATGTATATTTATTTTATAGCACCCTAAAACGGAGTAATAAAAACGATTAAGTACGTGCTGTTTATTTTATTAATATTAGGTAGCCAGTTAAATCGGCCCGACTGCCGACAGCTAGGGGCTACATCTGGCTTCATGGCAGGGTGCAGGGTGCAGGGCGCAGGGTGGAGGTTGGAGGGTAGGGCGGCGGAGGGCTCGGGGCTAAGGACCTGCGGTTAGGGGCTGGCGGCTCGCAGGGAGCATTGCCCTTGGGCCCTTCGCTGTTCTCCGCCGCTGTCATGTTCCCAGGACATTCTGACACAAAGGATCTGCTAAGGAAGCCTTCGTCCCACCAATCCCACCGATCCTACAGATTTTACAAATTCTTCTGACAGATGCATCCTGCGATTCACTTAATATTTCACGTGAAGCCTTGTCAAATAACAAAAATATGGATCTAAAATAAGATATATATTGGCTTTACTGCTTAAATTATTCATATCTATGCAATTAAGTGGATATTTTAAAGCTTAATAGATTATGATGTAATTTACCTTGCAAGCTAAAGATAGTTGCGTTGAGCTAGACATTTAGACAAAAAGAGGTATGCAAATTTCTTAGGAATGGAGCTCAACGGTCGAGAGTTTTTTTTGCTGTTTCAGAAAAACAGATTTTCTGCTTTAACGATAGATTATGTTCCTTTAAATCAATACAAAATGTGCATAAATTACCAACAACTTTTTGTTTACACGCAATCACATTTTTATGATTCCAAAGAGAATAGGTAAAACACATTGCATTCACAGACGATATCAAACTTGTCTATTTTTAAACATTTTTTTCCTTGTTGTGCTGAAGACGAAAAAATATTTATTTGTTTTTAGTAAACCAACTTGGGTCAAAGTTTATCACAGTTTATTCATGTTACCAATTACTACGCGCTACACAAAAATCACATTTTACTTCGTAGTGCGGATAACATTTAATGAACCGTCGCATTTACTTGCTGTGTCAAAAGATAACAGGACCATGTTTTTTTAAATGTAATATTTTAAAGATAATAAAATGAGTTAATATTTCTTAAGTAAAGCACTGTCTAGGTATCATAAATCTCAAATAGAAGGCAAGGAAGAATACGATAAGACCCTACCTGAGGATGTGATCCTACCCTCTATTCGCTTGTATATACCTAATATAGGCAAAGGTGAATCCAACAAAAAATGGTTTATGTTTGGGTATTTTGAACAAATTAAAAGTATTTGAACAGTTTTCAATATGTAGGTGTTTGAAAATGTAAGATGTTTTTGTTCGTTCATAGTTATCTAACACCTAGGACATCACTACGTAGATTTGAATGGATTTTTAAGTAAAGAACCGATGAATTACTGTCAGCCATTCAAATATTTGAATAGTTTAAATTAATATTGTCATTTTACTCATTAATTTAAAACGCTTTAATTTGCAAGTCTGCGGAAATTTCCACGAAGCTGAAAGCATCTGTATTTCATCTGAAAAGAACCTGACGAAACAATGAATTAATACATGGGCTCTGCTTATTATTTAGATAAAGCCACCGACAAATATAATATTTGGACAGCTGCTGTCAACTTTAATAAAACTGAGCAAGCAAAAAAGTTGAGTCTGAATTTATTACTGATGACAACGGCTCGCGTGGAGTTGTGTCTTGTGTTGCGAAGTTTAACGAAAATTATTACAACGACATTGACCACGATGAGTGAACTAATACACGGGTCAACGAAAAACACTGCGACAGCGGCTTCTGTTCCTAGACCCCACGCGTGTTGTTAGGTTCCCAGACAATTTCCCACGAATGCTTTGTCGCGATATTGATAAAGCACGCCAAGCACTGCATTACTTTGTTAAATGACAGGTGTAGAATAAGTTCAGTGAAATAAATGCACTTTCGATTCAATGAAGCATGTACGTTGACCTCATATTATTGCAGAGATTATTATTTTGTAGAACTAAAGCCTGGAAACTTAAAACAAAATGTTTCACGTGTTTTAAAAATAAGGAAGACACCAAAATAGCTGTATTTTAACGTAAAAGAACTTCGATACAATTTTGGACTTACGCTAGAAAATAGATTATACACAAATAAATTGAAAAATGACCTCGATAATTTAATTGGGTACCGGACTATCGTGTGGTTTTTGGCACTAACGTCTACGATGGGCTGGCCATGATAGAGTCTGAGTTACTCGTACAATGGTGCCATGGAAAAGCAACCTGAAGGCAGACCGAGGAAGAGACCATCTGACTTCGTGGAAGAAGTTAGGTCATAGTAGAAAGGCCTGATGACTGGATGCGAATATCGTATCCCTCACCTATAACTCCCATCCTGGAATATATCACCTTTTAAATGAGGATTCAAAAGAATCAAAAGTTTTAAATTATAATCTTTGTTATTGGTTCGAATCGTGACTCCATGAATATTCCCTTATTAATGTAACACCTGCGCTTACCAACGTCATCAATGATAGGATTATTATTTTGATTATTCCCAACTGCGCTGTTTCGCGAATAATATATTAAGACATTCAATCAGCTAGGATTGACAAGAAGATAAACAGAGATTACCACAATTGTCTGGGTAAATCCATAAAAGATCACGAAAAGCATCACAGCTCATAGGTTATGATCCGTTGATCTGTCGTATTGATGGTGATACGATAAAATTTTGATGTGCCGATTTATCAACATGTAATTTAATTATAAAGTTAAAATTTAAATGTCTGGAAATGATTGGCATTAGCGAAAAATAAGAATTAAAATCTACCCATAAAAAGATTACTTTCAGGAGGATTGAATAAAAACATAATGTCTTTTCAGACAAAATATAATTGAATAAAGAATGATAAAAACTCATTCCAGGATTTGAAAAAATTCACAAGGTACCCTACATATACATGTATAAACAGTATACTCACACCTAACAGAAGTTTATAAAATATGGCTTAAACTATTCGCAATTATTTGACTGTTGAAAATAGCAACTTACCGACCACTTATATTTTGAGGCTCATGCATAAAGTAGTACCCACTTGATCAACCAAGAAATACCTATTTATTATTATTCAATTTTATAGTACCACGATTTGAAATGCATTAATAATAAAACATGTCAGGTTATCATTAAGCATTACTAAAGTGCACATTATAATTTATAATTCTAAATGTGCGTTTTATAAGGAATCATCATTACAATATTACTTGTCTAAACACCATTTGCAAACCGATAAAACAATAATAAAAATCTTTGTTCTATGAAGTAGTAGGAATTATGTATCGTTGCATCGAACACAGAGGTGCCGAGTGTGACTCTAACGAAGGTTAATGAAGATAAATGTATGGCCGGATGCTAATAAGGTTGATAATTAGAATCCTTCAATTAACTATTCACTTGCGTGTTGCAATAGCACGACTTTTATTGGTATGGAAGAAGAGTAGGAATTATATACATATAATGATAGTATTTTTGAATGTACATGTATATGTTTTTTATTCGATAAGCATTCTAATAATATTGATATCAATTTGGGTTTATAAAGAAACTTTATTGATAAATAAATTATTATTCTCGTATCTTTCACCTGTTTTGAAGAAATATATTCGATAATAACAATGTCGGAATAATTCTTTTCGGAATTATAATATGTCAATTTGTATGCTTCATTCATTTCCTGTTCTCGGAGAAGGATTGGGGTTAGATTAAAGTATGTTGTGTCGCTACCAAATTAACCTGCGGTTGATAAAAGGAATCAATAAGTGAGAAAATAACGAGGCTCGAAACAATTCATTTAATTCGGTTGAACATTCTACAAAGTATGGAATGATTAAATATTTTTTATATGCTACACTCGAGTCTCAACACACTTTTTTATCATTGATCAATTGAAAAATATGGAACAAATAATATGGTCTGATGTTTAAACAGGTAACGTGATAATTTATCAATTGTTCATTATTCCAAAGACATAGAAAAACCTGTTCAAATTTCACGATGCCAAAACTCACCGTTCGAGAGTTTTTAGTGATACAAACACACAGATTCTCCGCCTTTTTAAGTACCATGGATTTGTAAACTATTTTATATATATATATACTCTAGTGCGGTATTCATATATAAAATATGTATATATATATATATTTTATATATGAATACCGCACAAGAGTCTCAAATGCTCCTAACCGTCTAGAGCCAGTGAAACTATGGCATCTCCAAATAGGGTATGTTGTGAGGCTAAAGGTAGTGGGGAGGGGAAGGAGATTGGGAAGAGGAAGGTTGAGAAGTACCTGGTTATTCAGATCTGGTCACCAAACACGGTTCAAGCCATTTCAAGCAACGTTTCGATTCTAAATGGTGGTCTTTCACCAGAGCGATACTATCTATATCTACCACTCTGGAACGTACCGCAAATATAATAATAGTTATTGGCGCACGCCGGGTTTGAACCCGCGACCTTTGGATTCGTAGTCGAGCGTCTTACCACTCGACCATGAAGGCCGTCGAATATATAAAGAAATTTTAAAATAACTTTGTTTAAGACCATGAATATTATTTTATTTTTTATGACCGACTAATTTTAATTGGCGTAAGCATCTTCAGGGTACAAAAAAAAAGAAATAATATATTCAAATCTCTTATATATATTTTTTTTATTTATTTCACCGCTGAGCTCTCTTTCCTAGGTGTTGCGTATCAACGGACTTTCGCCCCGATAAGCGTTAGATTAGCGAGGTTAAAAATCGATTCGCGTCGACCGTGGCACAAAACACTCCTGAATACATTTTGAAATGACAGACACAAGATGCCTTGGCATCAAACCCTTTATTTGACTTACTACTAGACTTCGGATTATATCCATTTGCATAATGCATAAGCATAATGTGTATCTATCATTTTTCGTCATCAATACATATTTAAACTAAACATGTGAACTTTAATACTTTGCGGTCAAAAAAAAAACTTATATTATTATTCTGTAAGCACCTCCCTCCCAAAACGAAAAAAAAATGTGAAAAATACACCAATTTTTACATTTTTCATTTCAACGTTAGTACATAAATTATTTTTTTATCTATACTTTCGGCACTGTTAGTGCATAACGTATATTGGCATCGTAAGTTTTTATTTTGACATTATTATTGCAAGTTTATTTAAGGTATATAATCCGATATCTACTTATCACCTACCTGAATTAATCTCATTTATTGAGTGGGTACTGCCATTAAAATTATCACGCTTGTATTTTTTTTATATCGGTAAATTATTTGTGAATTTTATTTTTCACAGACGAAAATAAACTGCATATTTTGGGTGGCTGTATCGACATGCACACGATCACATTTTAATTGCCAATCTCAATCTAACCTAAACTAACCTCACTCAATAGCGTTCCTCTTCTTTTTATTATTATCTCATGTGGCTGATCTCACTTACACTATATCCAGTGGCGGCTCGTGAGTTTTTTTGTGTGCTAGAGTGCAAAAGATTAGAAAATACTACATTCTTATTGTTGTTGTAGCCAAAAATGTGTTTTTTTTTTGTATGAAGACTTTCAAGATTTTTCAGTTTTGGTGGTGCACTGCACGGATTTCTGAAAAATCTTCAAACGAAAAATTGAAATTAAAAAAAAAAAAAAATTGTTTTCAACTACAACAATATCAATAATTAGTTTTTTTCAATCTTACCACTCTAGCACACTAAAAAGTCACGAGCCGCCACTGACTATATCTTCTTGGTTAGGTTAAGAGGTACATGCACAATGTGATTTTGAGTACGTCGATAAAGCCACTCAAAAAGTGCAGTTTTATTTAAAATTGAATTTTGCAGATAATTTTTGATTGTATTTTATGTTAGTATATCAGGTAAGTATCTGAATAATATTTCTTGTGGTGATATTCTTGATGATTGTCAGTGAAACTAAGGCCTTTATTGAATAAAATATTTTTTTATTGTATATCCGGCATCCGCTACACATAAGTAAACGTATTTTAATATGTTGTAACGTACAATAATTAATTATTAAGCCTTCACTCATAATGCATTTATCGTGGTCAAACATATCCTTAGAATACTTGCGAATAATTAAGCAACGAATCTGCAATTAAATAAATCAGCAAGTTATTTATTTTAAAGGTAATTCATGATTTGAATCACACAATGAATAAGTGTGTCAATCACAACGTAGTTAGCTTTAATTTTTAAAGGGTCAAACAATCAATAGTTTAATGAAGAATGTTTGGTATTGTTTTGGTGCTCTGTTATTGGCTAATAATGTACTCGATTCATTGGTCATTAGAGAATGATTGAGAACTGGTAACGTGATAGGAGAGTTGCGTCAATCTTTCTGCAGAATCGATTTGGTTCACAGTGGTCAATTGCAATACCAATTGTAAAGTGTGGATCTAACATTATTGCTATATCTTATATCATCCTTCCTTTAATTCTCCGAGCGCAGTTTTTGTTATTTGGAGATGAAGCACATGGTACGAGTATACAACATTACAAAGCAGAAAATCAGTTTATATGACGGTCAACGTAAAATCGGTTCAGCTGCCGAATTAAGACCTATAGGGATACCAAGTTCTAGCCTCTAAAGAGAAAATTTTAGAAACAAAAACGCACTATTGTCTAGAATAATCAATTAAAATTAAAACTGTTTTTTTTTAAGTCAGCAGCTAAGTTTAAGGCTGCACACAAAGTTCCAGCTTAAAGCTAAAAGCTTAAAAAAATATAGAGCATCTATCTTATCTTCACAGTGTGATATCCTGCTTGAGCTTTATCAAAAAACTGCCAGAAATGAAGCCTTATTTATGCCATATTATTTGTTTCGTATTGATCATTCCCAATTGCAGGCGAAGCCGGGTAATAATGGTAGTACTTTAATAAGTTTGTTGTAATTCCAATGTGTGATTGATAAGAAAGGTTAATACAAATCTGTATTTAATTTTGAATCAATACACCAATCAACATTTCCATCCCATTTTCGATGTCATAATGTTAAAATAGCTCAGGAATATATTTACATGCCAATTTCCCTGTTATTATAATAAATTCTTGGGGTCAATAGTTATTATGAAGCCAGCTTATAATAGCTTATGAGCATAACTTTATCGAAGTTCCTAGAAATGGGCAAGTTTTATCAAAGTTCTTCTCTAAAATGTTTTATTGTGTTACTCATTATCATAAGACCGCAGCCGTCAATATCCTGTCTTCCATTTTATCAAGAATGGTGGCGTCAAGATAATGTCTATTGATATTTTCAAAAGATAACATTCTTAGAAACTTCTCAAAATAAATCATAAATGATATTCAAAATAAATATCGTTTTTGGTTACATAACATTGAGTATTATATTAAGTAACACTCACTACTCGTAGATAACAAAACGCGATAGGGGATAAACATAAAACGGTACCTACGTAGCATATTATGTAAGTAAATATGAGAGCGTCTAATGTTCAGTTTAACATATTGTCTAACTAAATTAAACGGCCGTTAAATATCACGATCTGGATAACTCAAGTTTTTTTTTAAGTTATACGAAATGATAAGACACGCATAATCTGCCTGCCAGTAGATTGTTTAAATTTATTTTATAAAGCTGTTTCTTAACAATTAATTACACTGAATTTAAACGTCTGTCAGATTGACAGAGGAAGGAGTATCAGATGAATAACGCACAAGTGGATGGAATAAGAAGTCAGGGAATCTCTAAGAGGGGGTAGAACTGTCAAGTATATCAAATACTCAAGTATTTCGAAAGTCAGAATAATTTGAAAAGTTTCTATAAATGTGTATGTGGAAGGAGTGTATCCCAAAACTAAGATTTGTGGCATTTCATCATATCTGCCTACTCCAGCGGGTAAATGGCGTGATGGGTAGTTAATTACCTTGTAGATGTTAACAAGAGTTCCAAATAAGTTTGATTTAGAAATTAGACTTGTGAACAACAATAAATACTAATGTTTGGTTTAGTTTTGTTAAGGGCACTTAACAAAATTAGAAAATAACTTCAAACTATAGCTTAAATTATAGTGTGAAACAAAAATAAGGAATAATTTTATAATACAGCCTTGTTAATTCGCTTAATAAATTATCTAAGTATTATTGCAATTATTAAACTTTCTTTTATTATTCGTTTCAAGTGTAATTTACAAATGAGTAACCAATAAACGTTTCAACGCGAATACAACATTATCTAGTTAAATCTATCGATTTTCGTAACAATATTGTAGTATATTTTTACGAGTATAATTATCATGCCAGAATTTAGATAGGTACTGGTACCTAATCAGTGGGTAGCAATCACTCGAAAGTATTTGATAGAATGAAGAGAATGTACACGAGTTAAGAAGTATGTATGGATCTCAAGTTAATGATAATTTTATAACACTTCTGGCGTTATCTTAAAATAAGACAAGAAACCGACGTAAGTGTTTAAAAAAATATTATAATTAGTGTATACCTACATTTTCTCTCCGTTTTATAATTACTCTTGATTTGATCGAAATAAACTTAGTATTCATGACTTACACCGAAATTGAAACTTTTGATTTCGGTTTCATGAGTGATTCGCAATGAATTAGATATTATTAAAACAACTCTTGCATTCTTCGTGCGAAATTATACTTCCGTGCTCTTTTAAAGATACACATCGCTTATTTTATGAACAAAAACGAAGTGAGTTATGCAAATTGCAAGATATATACTCGGTGAAAGTCATACGTTTGTTTGTATGAAAGTTTGGTAAAAAGATGATTTGCAGAAAATAAGAAGAATTACCATGAATATGCAAGTTTTGGTGTTGCATATTTAAATCATCATAATTATATGAGAGAAATAAACAGCATGGTTTTGAAATAGATACGTTTTAATGATTTAATAAAACAAATTTATAACTTTATTCCACTTTTTTTATTTTTTTGACTGGACCGGTTTCAGCCTATAACGGCCATCTTCAGACTAGTACAGGTTGTTCTTATTCTATGGCTTATATACTAGAATAAGAACAACCTTTACTAGTCTGAAGATGACCGTTATAGGCTGAAACCGGTCCAGTCAAAAAATTAAAAAAGTGGAATAAAGTTATAAATTTGTTTTATTAAATCATTAAAATGAAATTCCACCATGAATTAACAGTTACAAAATTAGAAATAATAGATACGTTTATTGTGGAACGTTATTAAATAAACAGTCTGACGTCTATTCGAACATACCAACCGGTTTCGGTCTAATTCTGTCTTCGTAGGGGCATATATAGGTGAACCGCTGATAGCTCTGTTGTAACCACTCAACTTTCTCATGAACGACAATAGAAATACAAACAGAGCCCTCAACTGCAGGAGCATATAAATAAGGCACGGTAGTGTTGAAACCGGTTGGCATATTAGTATTTATAATGTGATACTAAACTATAAGATTTTAATTTTAAGTTGTCAATGAAATTTTAAACAGCCCTTATTTAACTATCCATATTTCTTTTTATATACCGATAAAAACTATTTAATTCAAAATTCTGTGAGAGAAAATACTCGCTTGTACCTAGATTGCATGTAGTCGGTAATACATACGCAGAGGTAGCCGATGTATTTAACTGCACGGAATGTAGATACAAGAAGGCTATAATAGTACATCCCTTCATTCAATATTGATGTAAATTAATTAAACAAATATAATAAAATATTCATGTTTACCATTTCAATACTAATGCATTCGTGTGAGCAAATTATTTACACCTGTATTGCTATAATGAGCCCATTTGGGCATTTACAAATAGGTAAATAAATAATGCAAACTTTACGGCCGAGCGGTTATGATCCTTGAGTATGAATTTAGAAGTCGCGGGTTCAAACCCTGGCGTGCCCAAATACATTTTAATTGATTGATTTGTGTTATTTCACAACCAATTCATTAAAAATAATATTTTCAGCATGTCCCAGTGAGGTAGATACTCTGGTGAAAGGCCATGTTGAAAGATCACGAATCATAATCCCACCGCTGATTAAAATGGCTTTAATCGTGTTTGGTGACCAGATCTGAATAGCCAGGTACTTTCCCATCGCATTCTCCTCCCTACTACTTTCAGCCTTGCAACATACCCCAATTATGGATGTCTTAGTCCCACTGGCTCCAGAAGGTTGGGACTCTTTTGCGGTATTCACATTTTTTAAATAATAATAAAAAAAAAAACAACAAATACTCTATTGTTAGATGCTTACGCGAAGGGTCGGTTCTATGCAGGCGCAACTAGAGAATTCTGCTCCAGGCGGCGAATTTCCAAGGCGCATTTTTTTTAATAATACATGAATCATAACATTATTCTGCAAATTTAACATCGAAGAAAACATTTACACTTGCGAAATGTCATTTGTTGGATCTGTTAGTTTATATTTAGAGGGGAAACCTGCCAAAAACGAGTGGTTAACAGTGATGAAATTATATATGTATACAATACTCATGGGTCTACGTGGAATATAGTAAAGTCACCTATTATTACAATTACACAATAAGCTTTTTTATTAAACGCAGAAAGCTTTTCGAAAATTCAGGTTTTGACAAAAGGCGCCAAAAATGTAACCTGCGCCAGGCGTCGTTTGGCTCAGGGCCGGGCCTGCTCCCCGCTACCGAAAGTCATAATTATTCATGTACAACGTAATGAAGTAATTATATTGAAAGTGGCGAAATTCTCGGCCACGGTATATAGCTCAGTGCAGTGCTTGAATTGCTCGAACTTACCAATCAGCTGCAAATAGTCCCACGGTTTGCACTTTTGGCGTCTCTCCCCCGGTCTGACATTTCGGGAACGGCGCCAATAATTGTCTACGTCAAAAGCCAAAGTCGCGATTGTCACGTGAAGCTCTTGAGAGAACACTTGTTTCCTATTACGTCGCCAAATATCTTCGATACGTCCTCGTCCCCGCCTATATTCACCCCTTTTTTTGGCGTTTTTCTCGGAAACACTTTGCAGTGATTTTTTCTGTTGTTTATTTTGTAGAATTTTTCTCGGAGCCAATATCATAAAAAAAAAATTCAATGCTTTCAACATTAACAGACAACAACCGTTGTTTTTGTTTTTGTTGTTATTTTCAAATAAGTATCGCATTTCGAACCACCACGAGTAATTATTTTTGAAAAAGCAATCTATCAGGGATGCCCCTGGAAGGTATAATCAAGAAAAACATTTACGTGAAATGTGAAAAAAAATGAGTTTTCTATTCACAATTCAAACGTGTCAGGTTCAAATCCCGGCGAGCGCAAATAAATTTGATTGAAGTAAAATGTGTTATTTTACATTCAATTAATATAAAATAAAATAAAGTTTATTTTCCCCAGGTTCCAGAGCGGTAGATACTTTCAGTAAGAGACCGCCTCCGTGGTCGAGTGGTAAGACGCTCGCCTAAAAATCCAGAGGTTGCGGGTTCAAACCAAGCGTACGCTAATAAATTTTATTTTATGGTTTTGTGTCATAACACATCTAATTCATATAAGAAGAATATATAGTATATTTGCACGTTCCAGAGTGGTAGTGGTATCGTGCTGGTGAAAGACCACCGTTCAGAATTGAAACGTTGCTTGAAATGGCTTTAACCGTGTTTGGTGACCAGATCTGAATATCCAGGTACTTCCCGACCTTCCTCTTCCCAATTTCCTTCCCCTCCCCACTACCTTCAGCCTAACAACATACCCCAATTGAAGATGCCATAGTCTCACTGGCTCTTTATGGTTGAGAGCAGTTGGGACTCTTGTGCGGTATTCACTACAAAAAAAAAACATTCAGAATCAAACGTTGCTTGAAATAACATTAACCATGTTCGATGAGCAGATTTGAATGGTGAGGTACTTCCCAAGCTTACTCTTCCCCACTCCCCTCAGCCTCACACCCTATCCCGATCGGGCATGTCATAGCCCCACTGGTTTCGGACAATTGGGAGCTGTTGGGGTTGGATTTTATTTAGGAGTTGAAGCCTTGATTTTATATTGGTATATTATAAAGTATACTGATGTGTTTTTCAAGAGATCGGGGTGTAGAATTTCCAATATACACTAAAGAAATCTGATTTATTTTGCTATTTAGAAAAATTGGTTGAACGGTGATATTTTGTAAAATAAGTTAATATCCCCCCCGAGAAGACGTGACAAGATCAAGTGAATGAAATACTAGAGTCAAAAGTAAGAATAACAGAACAATGTATAAGAGGCGAAGCGTTGTGTCAAGTTTTACCCTCTTCTCCCACCCCTACGAGTTAATTTTAACTGCATTCAACAATGGGTAACTATTTGTCTGATGCAAGTATTCTAAAGATAACATGAGGCTAGTAATTCATTCTCTAATACCTACTAAGTGTAGGATAAGCTATGGAAATATTATAATTTCATGTCTCACTAGAGTAATAGGTGACAGGATCACCAGATGACGAAGGTTGAACTGGTTTCACAGCTGACGAGTGACATGTTTTCGGCATCATAAACAAAACTTTTTATGCAGGTGACAGAACATACTTGTTTTATGACCACTTTAAGATCACGGTTAGTTTGATCAAAACATTAAAACTTTGATTTACGAAGATTGACCAACCAATAAAATAAAAAAGGCTTCTGATTTTTATCACATGGACACCGTAGCATGTACGTACACCGTTAATAAAGTGGGTGGTTTTGAAAGGGATTTTTTAATTTTGAAAATTAGTGTTGCAACATAATTAAATAGAACCCTGTTAATTTGCGGATTCCATATTGATTTATTAAAACATACCAACCGTTTTCGCAAAACCGTTCTTTCAAGGTGGATATAAACTGTAAGATGATTACTTGTTGTCATAAATGAAAGTAGTATGCATAAAGTTACAGGGTTTTATTTAAAGATAATTATGTTTTATTGTCGGTATGCTCGGGAAGATCTCAAAGGACGAACAAAAACCATCACAACAAAACCATTTATGGTGTCTTTGAGTCATGTGTCGATGTGCTCCATTGTCGTGTCTATTTTTTTGAACTAATTTATTTGAATGGCTTTAATCATCAATTCGGCGGGATGGACCGTGTAATATAAGCTAAATGTTTTGTCAGCATTAAATTCAGAAGCTTTTGATGATTGCGTGATCCAGACAGTTAGAACCCCTCATTTAATTGTTTGGTTTGACGTCAACTCTTTATTGTGCAGAATTCCTAGCAAAACAATTGTGTGGTAAGTGATCCATGCAATAAAAAAACACGTCAATCTTATCTCTGACTGTCAAGCTGTAAATCACTCCAGTGTAATTATTTTCCTTGGATGCTGCATATTTATTAAAACAAATAAGTTAATAACTCCGTTTGACAGTTTTCTTCCACTTACTGCTCTACTTATTATTAATATCGGGACGTCTTCTTGCAGCTTGTCACAGAACAGTCGACAGGACGTCTCGCACCTCTCTCCACCATTATGCCGTTTGCTTTTTCCACAATCAGAGCTCTCCCAATGGACACTAATTAGTTATTTTGACTATTTTGGTTTACTTGGAGGTGTCTCCCTGCGATGTCTCCATTTTTAATACGCACAGCATCAACTAAGAACAAGTTATGGAAACCATACTTGTACGATGTAATGGAGATTGGAAATTGGATTTAATCTGTTTAAATCTGTCTTTGGAAATTACAAAAAAATGCAAAGGTACGAAAAGACAGTATAAATTTGAATGTTTTATGAGGCTTAAATTGTTTATATTTTTACCAATATTTGAAGATCAGATTCATGTGAGGTTATCACAGGCTTTGTTGGGGTTACTATTTTTCAACAGTTTTTTTTTAACAAACGATTATGATATTCATACGTGGACAATGTAATTACTCTAATATTAGATTTTCCAAACCATTTATCTTAAAACGTACAGTAAAAGTAAGTGGCATGAAGATTTGATTAAAATGAATAATTACCCTCTCTCGTAGATTGATCTCTGCGTCCTCCCACATTTACACAAAATCACTTTATCCACCGCCAACACAATCACTGAATTGCATTCGGGCAGCATCCCTACTTCGCAATTCTCTCCTATGCACTTCATCATACTAGAGGGTTCCCTGCAGCAGTTAGTTACCGCTCACTCCGAGTGCGAACACCGAAACCTCTCCAGTTCGATACCACAACGTGAATATATGTGGCTTTATCTGAAACAACCGGCGCGTTAGTAGCGGGGAAGCTTATACTGTACTGGTTCAATATCAACCGCCGACTGGATGTGGATAGAGAGTAACAATAAAGAAGACGCGAAATCGACACAACGACGGGGAAGCAGCTCACGTCACGGGTCAGCCGTATCTGATAGAAGCCGAGTATCAGCTAGAACCAGCGGTGGTCCGAATTTTGGCATCGTGTTCCGCGACCAAACGCTCCACACTGCCGGCCAACGGAGATTTAAATTGCCCGAGTTTACAATTACCTTTTATTCCAAACAATTAAACGAAATGGGTGCTGACGCAATACGACCCAACCGTCACGGCCACGGCCACGTGCTTTTACGCCTGCACAAATAATACATATTTTGAAAGAATACAATATTAAAACGTCCAATATATGTGGGGCTATTTAAATATATCCATCATTAAATACTGAAACGCAATGAGGAAGAAAATGCCAGTAATTAATCATTGATTATTATTGTCATGCAAAACCAACTGTATAAAGGAACGTGAACAATTCAAAATACAGCTAAATTACAATACTCTTTAGCACGAGTTTTCCGCTCAAATACGTAGTTCTGTGACGAAGAGAACTTGGCGTAGACTGTAACATATAAGCGGATATATTCAACCGCAGGCACTTAAAAAGCCGTGAAAATAAAATAAGATGTTTCGCGTACGTACATTTTTTGTTTTCCGTCAAAGTCTTTTTAATAGATCTTCAGCGCCGTTTATATCCGAGTAGTGGGTCGGGGGGGAACTTTGCCAAACGACGTTGAGTATTTTGGACACAATTATTATCGTGTAGAGTGAGAGGAAGGGAGACGCCATACACACCGCACACCTCCGACAGATATCTTCTAAAATATATATCTTCTAATCCACGCCGGCCCAGACTAGACGCAAACGTATGACACGTGATGACGAGGAATAACGACTCGAGTTGCTCGGGATTCGACAAGGTCGAGGAAAATGATCTCGAAAGCTTGATCCAAATTACTCGATGCCTAGACTAGACCCTGCAACTGCTATTAGTCAAATTGATCTTCAACCAAGCCACATATAGGATATCCTCTTTAATCATTGAAACAACTGAGACACTTTGATATTGAAAGTCACCTAGACAAGTTTCATACGTAGCCGATGCCAAGACCATTTAATTAGCGTCCCCGCGCAATTACGAAATTTTTACTAATTTTATTCTAGAACATAAAATAGACTGTATAGTTTTACGTGGTTTAGGTATTAATAAACGTCAAACGCGCAATTTATTCGAGTGTCTGTCTTTTGTAGGTACCTACTTACTAACGAAAGGTGGAGTTTTAAAAATAGGTTCCAATAATCGGATCCTCCCACACATAGACTTCACGAGTTCCTAGACGGTGTGAGGCAAGCTTGGCGAACAACATCTGTATATTTATTTCCTATCTTGTCACTAGCCTGATATCTAATAATATCAGGTTGAAATTTTCTGAAGCAAATGAGGTAAATGTGTTAATATGTCAAGAAAAAAATTCTGAAATAATATTTAAAATTATTATTTTCCTGTTACTATTGGTTCTACTTACTTCTACCTATTTCTCTACCAAACTTCCCCAAATCTTCCTCGTTGAATGTATATGTTTGATTTCTTTGATCATCTATATTTCGTATTATATAACTAAAGCGTATTCATGTTCAAGTTGTAACATTGAATTTTTATTTTGAATCGCACCGTGGGCGTCCTAAAAAAATATTTCACTTTTATCGTTCTTGAGAAGTACGATAAATATATACCGCTTAAATCAAACACAGGTACGAAACTATTGATGTAAACTAAACTATTTCCATCCATGCCTCAAGAGCCAGTAGGTAACTCATACATTTGATCATCAAAGATGCACCTTCCCAACAATATATTTATAAAGTGTACCTGTGTTATTGTAAAAGTGGTAATATTAAATTTAAAAGAATATTCAATTAATAATTTTTCATCCTGTTTGTTCATTTTTTTTAGTCAGAGAGGGTCTTTAAGCTCGTCTCGTAAGCTCTTTGGTTTTAAAGTCTTGTTCCAACAAAGTAAATATCGTATGAGATAAAACGTACGCCTACATATTAAAATGTATCTTTATTTTTGAAGATTTGCTTCTTTCTTCTTATCATAAAGAAAATCTGATCCCAGTAAATTGCACCCCGGTAAAATTAAGCCTATTAGCACTCCTACCAGTGATGTAAGTTTTGAAACCACAAAATTCATGAGGATTTTTTTATAGATATTGATTTGGGTATCACATCGTCGCCGGAAAGGCAAAAGGGCTAAAGCACCATTTTGGGAAGTTTACACAGAGTAATTTAAAGTTTTTTTTTGTTTTACAATAAAACTCGTAAGTCTTCAGTGCCTGGTTGGATTTTGAAAATAAAGTTAACTCGGAGAACTCAATGCTTTCACTGAGTTACCTGAAGCGACAAAAGCAAAAAAAAAAAACGTACCAAACTTGTGTCGCTTGAGTCAAACCGTCTCCCAAATGGTTAATATATTTTAGATGGCTGAAGCGACTCAAAAGTCTTCAGAATTAAACGAGAGTCAGGGCATTCGATGCAGAAAAAAAAGTGATCAAAATTGCATATTCAACTCATTTTTGACCAAAGTGTCGCTTAAGCCTTTTAGCCTTACCACGATTTACATATTTTAAGAGGGTGCCCCATTAAAATTTCGAAAAAGCGTCACCCTTATTTTCATATTATTAATAAGTTTCAGTTCCAGCATCGATAAATATGCAAGTGAAAAAGTCCATACCTACCTACTGAACTTTAGAGTAATTAAACCTTCAACTACCGAACTTTGCACATTTTGAAATGCCTATAGAAAAAAACATTCGTGAGATCCGCTTAGTTTCCCACTTAGCATAGCGACTAGCTGCTGTATCCATATTTTCGACATTGATATCCTTCTAAAAGCGTTCTTGACTATTTGTTATTATAATAATTTCTATATGTAATATGTAGTACCTACCTACAGCTAGTAATGTGGTGTCCAACATATTTATAAGTGTTACCCGGCAGCAGAAGGTTATCTTAAAATAATTATAATGGCCGGCTTTAAAAATACACATAGAATAGTTCGATATGCATAAAATGTGATATATTATATTCTGGTGAAACTTAAGAAGTTATTATTATAACTATTAATATTTTTTTGTAGGTATTTAAGTACGTACGAATATGTACGTATTTTAAAATTTTGAACCGATATAAATTGAAAATATCAAATTTCAAAAGATTCTTTTCAAAACCCTGCCTATTTAATAATGTACCCATCTTTAATCTATTTTAGCAGAAATTATTCTACATTTGAAATGGGTGGATTAAATCAACTAATATTTTTTCTTGACAAGTCAAGTTACATCCCGTGATTGTTCACAGTTAACATAACGCGTGAATCACAAAAATATACGAGAATGCACATCAATTAACCGCTTGCTCGAGCATCAGAACGAGTCGTTTTTCCGACTCGTTCTGATGCTCTTAAACGGCATGCAGGTAGAACGAATTACCGGAATTTCGGTCCTATCACAGTCGGATGGCATTACTTACCCTGGCTGTACCAAGGGCTCTCATAATATTATCGCATATATAAAAAACTTTTTATTCAATTTTGCATGGCTTCTACGACAATTTAATATAAACTTACCTAATCTAAGATTTGTTTTCTTATTTTTTAGTACCATGTGGGTATTTATGGTAATGCATTTTTTTACGTAAAACTTGAAGTTAAGTCGAATAACGATTATTTTCTCATAGTATTGGTATGATATTTTGCACCATCCTCACCTCAAAAAATTAATGACATTTATTTTTAAACGTCCCCAACATCAGTAGGTGTGTAGTATCTACTAACAGTTTTCAAAATCTCGCAAAACGTTATCTACGATTCTAAAAATTCCAGAGAATTTCATAAAATACTTGTTATACTTTCAGTACTCCATACTCAATAAATCGCAATACTGTTAGAATACCCATGTCGAAAGATGCATGCCCAATCAATCAACCACATATCAATCAAAAACAAAACACTCAGTTATTAATATTTAATTATTATACAAAAGTTTAAGCCGTTTCAAGCATCAATCTTCTGCAGATGCTTTACAATTAGTCAAATTAATAACATGAATTAGATATAAGTAATTTCATGCAATTTTTGTAGGGTTTTTAGAAACATATTTTTTTCCTACTAAACTCCTGAATTTAAATTCAACAGTCACGTAAAAGCATTTTTCCACCTACATGAGGTAACAAAGTAAGGCGCATAGCGCCGTTCTATGGGTATAAATAACAAGAATTAGATTCAGTAACTTTAAATGATTCATCACTTAATGATAAATAAGAATCCAGAAAAAGAAAAAAAACATAAATTAGATATTTAAATATGATTTATAATCTAAAACACAAATATGAAATAGAAAAAAGCCAGAAACTAGAAAAAACAATGGTCATGACCGAAACACGAACTCGGAACCTCTACTCTATCCGGGAGTAACACTCTGCCAATTAAGCCGCCAAAACCTCATTAGAAAGCGGCATTTTTTAACGATCTCATACTTCTATTGAAAATTATTGATATTTGAATTTCTTCCGATTTTGGGCTATTTTTCATGACCATTGTTCTTTTCTGTTTCTGGCTTTTTTCTGTTTCATATTTCTATTTTAGATTTTTATATTATTTAAATATTTAATAATGAGTAAGCAGTAGTGCTTTAAAGTTAATTCCAATTTCAACATAAATTAGAAATTTAATTCAAACTGAATCTATCTTACAGTCTACTACACATAATTAAAAATAATAACTTGTAATTGATAGCTAAAGTCATCTAAGCTAATCACTGGATCCTATACAGCCAAAGCTGTAACTAATAACATATTGATGAATTAATTTTAAAATCTTAGCATGTTTCCATCACCATTCCATTTCCATTATGTATTTATATCAACGGGTAAAAGCAAACGAAGGTTATCATATCACTGACAGTTAATTTTATTATTGTGACCCCTCCACATTGGGTAAAACCGTGGCATCGTAATATAAACCCATAAAAACACCTAAGTCAGGACGCCTTGAATTGATAATTAAAAATATGTACATGTTGTTGTTAAGGTTTTAACTTCAAGAACATCATAATTTTTTTACTTTTGGTATTTTATGTAGGGATAATCTATCTTTTCGGATGATTAGCTGATTTTTAATCACTTCAATTATTATAAACTACTTCATTGAGCATCAATAAAATGGGTTATATTTCGTAAGAGTCCAGTTTTAACCAACTTTTGTTGTTTAAATGATAAATCGTTCGAGACCTCTTTACGCCTCTGAAGCGGTTGATTCTGATTTAAGTTAATCGCAGCTAGGTGATAAAGACGTTACTAGTATGTCTAGGTATTATTTGAAGTTTAATAGCATAATAATAGAAAAATAATGCATATTTAAGACCACCCATGTGATGAAAGAAAGATCGCCCGTTTTGTTTAAATTAAAAGGTGAGTCAGCCTGACAAGAATAACAGTAATAATAATATTGAAATGGCAGAGAGATTTTCGATTTGTTAAAAGAACTATGAATGTGTTATTGTAGTTCACAAGTAGGTGGGTACCGACTGAAACTAATAAAGCTAATTAAAACGTCTTTGAAGAATATATAAGCATTCTAGAACCAGTCAAACCGATTAAAAATTCACCATAACGATCGATGGTGGTGACCTATGGCACGACAACCCCTTATTAGCATTACATTTTAATAAGTATGTGGGTAAAAATAAAACATTGGACCTTAGCCTTGACTTTCATGAAATTCCTGATATTGATTTTGGGGTTGATTAGAATTTAATACCTAGATAATAGTATATCAATATGGGTAAAAATTCAAGCTTTCTTTTCTTCGGGGATAATATTACTATCTGTTTACTTTCTCACATGATGTGATAAAGGACTGAACATATAAATCACTTATAATGACGGCCAAGTGTAACCGTATACCTAGTAGGTACATGCCGAGAGATCCCACAATCTGGAATCTAAAAATATGCCGATATCGTAATCTCCCAGACAACATGGCGCGATTGGTTGAATCTATTGTCTAGAAGTTTAACTAGCAGAAGGTAGCTAACTGTTTGATTTAACAATTGTCATATTAACGTATTGGTTTAATCTACTCGCATTAACACGATTTTTAGTTATGGGACAACGTACAGTTATGGCTTGCTTTTGGCTGTGCATTATATTTTCAGCCCTTATAATAATGTATTACCACTTTTATGATTTTGTTTATATTATGTTATTGATGATAACTGTTTAACGATTATATTTATGTGGGTATTTTTTTTTGCTCGAGTAAGGGCTTGCTCGGCGGAAATGTAATTAATCATACAGCAGCAGTAAACACATTTTTATTAATAAATTTTATAAATATTTAATACAATTTTGGGCTGAAGCGTCAATAAATGACTACGAATATCTAATATTACTAATACTATGTGTACACAGATGTATCATTTGCATAAATAAATGCAAATTCGTGTATGCATCAATTTAATTGATACGCAAATCGAAAAGAACATCTGGGAACCTTTTTGTCTTTGTGATTACACTGTGACGTATATCCGTTTTCCGTTCAAATAAAATGTTTTTTTTTTGCTGTTTTATTTCCACTCATTAAAATTCGTTGTACCATTGTGATATTTAGTATTAGCCGACTCCGTGGATAATCGGTAACTGAGTTTATGCAGTGTGAAGCAGAAACAAATTTGCGACAGTTGCATGCATAGCAAACAATGGTTATTCCTGCCTATAAACATGACTCTTCATCACATGATTTTTGTTTCAATTGACCATGATGAAAACACGTGAATAGTTTGCCATCTCATAGAAACGGCACTTACTAAAACCACTGTGACACCATAGTCATGTTTAATAAAGAGTTATTAAAAGGAATTGACGAATAGGAACAAACCTACTAATTCAATTTATTATTATAAATACTTGGTACTAAACAGAGTTAATCTAATTAATACAAATAAATACAAACAGATTTTTACTCCTATGGTGTTTTCCTTGAAAAGAGAAACTCTTTTTTATGAAAAGCATTGTTTTATTTATTAAGCTGGAAAGCAGAAACTACTAGCGATTTCAGATGATTGATGTGAATATTGGATAATATGTTTGTCAAATTTTCTTTGAGCTTTTCTTTTGTATTTTTTCTCTATCGATTTCTGAGTACTTTTTAATCTTCAGCATGAAAAACATACAGACAAATTATGAACAAAACACTTCTGCATTAACATTTTATTTGTTTCTGCAATCGTTAATTGGTTAAAAAAATAACATTAACCGAAGATGAACGAACTGTTGGGGTAATTCTCATTTTGTAATTTGATTCAAATCTCAAGACACCGTAAAAGAGACCTACTTTGCCTCTTAAGGGGTGATATTTGCCCAACAGATTTTTTTCCGTTTAAAAAAAAAACTGAATTGGAAGAAACCGTTTTCAATATTTGTTATTTTAAATAATTATTTTTACTACAGAGCATTTGTTAATACATAATTCGAACTAAATTAATCAGCTAAAACATGAATAATTTATACCTATATCGTCAATTTTGTGAAACATCACCTCAAAGGCGCTCAAGGTGTATTGGATATTACTTTTGGGTACGGATTAATCTGTTTCCACGGAAGTCATCACAAGTTCTGTATGTTGAGACACGTTCCTAGGACAAAATGTGATTTTCGACAAAATGTTATCTTTAGAGCATTAAAATATTTGTTTTTCCAAACGGATAAAGTTACCCCAAGAGGGGTAAAGTAATAAACTTTTACGGTACGTAAAGTACATAGTGAATTGCAAACTTTAATTATTACTTATTCGACAGAACGAGATATTAATTTGACCATAGTATCGGATGCAATGTGCCGTATAACCTGAAGTAGTCTGTCTTGAAATCCAAGACGAACCATAACCATTCTCAACAAAACACTGGCCGGTCAGTCGGGTCAGTACTCAGTACCGTAACGAGGTTAACCTCGGTGGCTCGATTGTACATTTGGATTTGAAGGTTCATTCATTGAGTAAGAGCCTATGTATTATTTAAAAAAATAAGATTATATCAATATTTTCACAAGTTCATTCCTCCTGTTGCGTTTTACAGACGTTGAATTTTCACGTCGCATTTTCTTAGAATACTAAAATAAAAAGTAGGATGTTTATTAGCTAAAAATGCTTACGAACTCCGGAATCTATTTTTTTATTAGCATATATTTATACTTAACTTCGTTCATCTATCAACTTTATTTTCTCCAAATATTACTAATAAAACTAATACAAAAATTACAAACCGAAAATACTGACTAAAAATCATTATATCCTTCATTGCACGAGTATTAGATGCTTGGGAAATAAGACAGATTTTCTACCTTAAAGTTCAGAGTGGATATTAAAAATATATCAAAGAAGTACCACACTTTTTTTTTTTTTAGTTTATGCATTTAGAGTAACTTTTATATTTGCTAGTATTTTTTTCAAAAATACATGCATTATTCAAAATGTATTTTTTTATTGTTGTGTATTTTCTACAGGTAATCGATATATTCATATAAATTCATTTGTTGGTCATCCCTGGATTACACATAGGTAAAACTTTGATGGTTCACACTTCTGTTGTGAAGTTGTTCTCAAGTTGTGAAATGAAGAATAACAGATGCTGCGGGATACATAAGATTCATAAAGAATGTGTATATAGCTATATGTAGGTACATTTACAGTAGCGTTCACTGAGTTTTTGATCAGGGTAGGCAGTAGGAAAAATAGCGGATTAAATGGTAATAGAAATACCAACTTGCTGTCGCATTTGTTCTGTGAAAGCACTGCCTACACATTAACAAAGATACTCAAACAAACTAGGCATTTGAACGCGCACACAGCTCATACCATACATTCATACATATTTTTGTAGTCAAGTTAACAGAGAATAATCTACTCTGACGTTGGCGGCGTTTGGACATATGTAGTTCCTGCTTTTGACACGTTATAGTAGGACGGTCGGTGGGGCGCTCGCGGCAGCGCGCGCGGCGGTGCGTTTGGCTGAACTTCGCGCGTATTTTTGAAATTGTAGATTTATTTTTTGCAATAATTTTATATAATTTGATCGAATATTATTCATATTTGTACGCGATTACGGCATGATAGGCAGTGCTTATGTGCATATTATTTGAAGTGCACGCCTTTGACTTGTACAAAGTATGATTTGAACGAAATATACTATTTAGAAAATCCGGATTCTTTATAAGATTTATGGCAATTGGCATTTTTAATATTCAAGTACATCACACGATATTGGATTTTCTTTTGAAAATAAAATACATTTTTTCGAGACGTAAAAGGTGATTGATGATTTTTAAGCAAATACATCGCAGAATAGATAGTTGGCGATGTCTTAGAAAAGAAGTTAACTATTTTGTAGAATTTCTGACCATCGTTTCAAATTTATCCCGAATTGCAGTTAATACACGCATTAAGTATGATGTGGCAGTTAATGTTTTCATCCTTGAAATATCACGCTGAAAACATAAAACGTTTAATTCGGTTACATCTGTACCGAGATCGTTTACAATTTCTGGCGTTTATTTACGTAGATTAAAACAAAAGCAACAAATAATGCAAACAAAGGGTATTTTTCAACATTTCCTTGAAACGATATAAATTTTACATAAACACGGTCAGTTTATTTGTGATAAACTTTAATACAACGGAAATATTGACATTACTTCCTCAAGTTATTGGTAATTTAGAAATTATGTGAATAATATTATATTCACGTGACAGTCAGATACGGGTAAAATAGTAAGCGGATATATTTTCGTGGATAGCAATCACTTTGTGGTTTGACATATTTAAAGAATTTAAAATATGACAATTCTTCACAAAAATAGTCATGAGAGCAGATTAAAAAATTTAGAAGCACTAGAAATAAAGAAAGTTATTTAAATTAATAGTCATATTCCAAATAATCAGGTAAATTTCTCCAGTAGTCTAATATTAGGTATGTTTCCTGTAAACTTATAAAATTTATCATTATTCTTTAATCACCTTCTCAGTTGATATTTTGCCTTTTTTCAATTCATACTATTTGCCTTTTTTCTCTGATCCTTTGTTATAATTTAAATGTTATTATATTTTTTTCTCATTGTTATGTTATTTTATTTTATATATTGTCTCCCTCTGTATGTACGAGTATTTATAACCGCACACTTTGTATTTTTTGTTAAGTTTCATTTTGTACCCTGATGATGCTTAGGCTAAGCGAAACCGGTCGGTCATTAAAAAAATAAAATAATACCCGCTGTCTTATACAAAGTTATTTTTTTCATTTCGTTAAATACATTGTTATATCCCGTGCCAGTCGATAAAAAGGCCGACATCTTTATACAAATTATTCTCTTTGAGAAAACAAGGTGCATAAACAGGCAGTGGATTGGCTTCTCCATTTTGCAAAGGTTAAAAAGTGGGACAGACGGAAGACGTAGCGAAAGAAGACGTCTCACCTCGTGGTTTCGTGACTGATAAGAGTGCAGCTTCATAGAGTTGTCCCGGACATCAGTCGGCAGGGTGAGATCCCCCCGATGGTAGCCAACCCGAGATATTAATGGTTAGCTACCAGAAGAAGATTTGAGAAATAATAAACAATTCACTGAGGATTCTCGGAGCATTGAGATAAAATCTGTGATGGCGACCAAATACCTCCAATAATTATCAGTAAGGAAAAAAACATGCTTGTGCCATCTCACGCGATTTCATTCTGAGAAATAATCTGTGAATGGTGCCGACTGGTGCCGATATAATTACACAATTATCAAAGCGTAGAGGTTACATACGATACAATCTCTTTGCTACAAAACATAAACAATAATTATTTAAACTACAATATTTTTCATTTGCCAATTAAATTAAAACCGTTGCTGTTATCAGCTATGTGAAATAGTGAATTGCCTACTTGAAGATCTGTGTTATCGAGAAAGGCGACAGCTCTGAATTCTTTGCGATATTATGATTGAATAATTTATGCAAGAAGTACCTAATTGAAAATCACATCCTTACTATTTTTATCGGTTCGGGGATTATTTGGTTCGGGGGAGGTACGCGGTGCCGAGGGGGGACTCTGACATTCGACAGCCGAACGATGTTCACGAATTACACCAAACCTTACTGAAATTAGCCGAAGTGACAGTTTTTTATAATTTTTCGACGAAGACGAATTGAAGACGAAGTTTTTGGAAAATTTTATAGAGTAAATTTATTTTTGCTAAATTAGTAAATGTTTTATTTAAATAAAAATACGATTTCTTCAGCAAAATTACTTCGTCTGCTTTACCAAAGTTTACGGGAGTTGGTTGTTCAGGTAAATAAGGGTTTTTTTTTCGAAGCTGTGGTGGAAATAATAACATTTAAAAAAAAAAACAAAGTATTTTTTTCATTCGTCCTAAGAAATGACAATTATTTGATACAAGATATTCTAAGTATAGGTAGTTTAGAATGTGATGTGATTGGATTCCGACATTATAAGTTGTAATTTCACAAGATTTTATTTGAATGGTTCTAAAAGTGATTTTGCGTTAGGAATGTTACTTAAGTACTCTTGAGAACACAAACATATTTTGTATCAAATAATTATGTTAATTAGCGGCATTCCCATTCGTAGATGCCGCTGATGATCAAATACTTATAATATGACGTCAGTAGCAGATGCCACCGCCAATGCCGAAGCCAACTAAAATATTTTATAAAAAACGGTTTTATCTTATTTGAAAAAACAACCCAATTCATATAACTTTAAATGAAACAATGATTGCTTTGCTTTGGTAGGTTTGTATTTCAATGAAGTCTGCAAATCTTCAAACTTATCTGTGCACGCAGCCGAAAGAGGGACTGACGAATGAACAAATTAGTTTTTTGCACCGGTAGTTTCAATATCTATATGTGTCAATCTGAACATGGATAAAAAAATGGTTCATTTGTTCGACACTTTCTCTCTTGGCCGCCTGTACAGAAATGCATGTAAATCTGTAACCGCCTAAAGCCCATAGAAACACCATAGAACAAACGTGGTCTAGATTGTCACGTGGACAAGCCGTGGCAATACATAGGTGGGTACTAGTTTTCCCTAGAAACAGAATTCGCGCTTCTGAGAAAAGGCGTTTAGCAGGTTGTTTTTTCATGCTAAGGCAATACCAAGGAATTCCTTGAGCGTTCTCTGTAAAAGGCGGCCACAATTAAATTTGGAAACGAGTCAACTACGTTAGGCATCGATTGATTGAAATGTTGCCGTTTTGTAAACACGTTTTTACTGATGATTCACCGAGTAATGGCAACGACGATGATTCAATTGGATGATGGGTATCTTATACCTACGCCCACTGACTTAAAATAGACTTGATGCTTTTTAACTACTGCATAAATTACACAGAAGTATATTAAAAACACTTCCTTGTATAGAAGAGATACGTTCGCGGTGCATTTTTATGATCAGACTTACAAATAAAAGCAAGCTGATTGTTCATTAGTTCCTACTGCGTGAATATGCCTTTATTTACCGGTGTCAGCTGGTACCAGTAGGCACTATTTGATAAACAACCTGTCATGAAAACACCCATCGTACAGGTTTTTTCTATTGACATAGTGTTGTATTAGATGATCAGGGACCTTCCAAGTAAGCTGAATTCTTGCTAATTCAATTGGAAAAACAACCAGGTATTTGAATAATATGTTTACGGATTAAAATCGCTTGGTAATTCCAGATAATAAGTAATATCCTACCTAATGAACATGTTTAAATTAAATTCATGAGTTATTTGTTTGATTATCCCGGCATTCATTCCTATAGTGAACTAATTATTTTCTAACAAGATACGATATCACAGAAGTTTGTTGTTATTTTGCTTTATCAATGGTTTACATTAGATAATGCGTTCAAAGATATTTGAACGGCAATGAAACGGACAAAACGTGATTTACACTCTTTGATCAGTTGCTATTTATTAGTTACACTAGGTCAAGGACGATGTTCTAAGAACTAAATCATGTAATTTATTTTTCTTAGTTTTTCATTATTAACATTACGTCTTTTTTAAATTCTTTTCGAAATGCATTTATTCATCCGTCTTTCGAAAATCAATTAAAAAATATTTAAAGAAATGAAAAAATATTTTTGAATAAGACTTTGAATTTAATTTAAATTTTTATGACCGACTGATTTCGCTTAGCTTAATCATCATGAGGATACAAAATTAAACCAAACAAAAAATACAAAGTGTGTGGTTATATATACATACAAAGGAAGAACGAAATATAAAATAAAATAACGAAACAATGAGAAAACAATAGAAAAACATTTAAATTATAACAAAGGAACAGAGAGATAGAGACAGATAATATGAATTGAAAGAGACAAAACGTCAACTGAAAATTAGAATAATATGCATTGTCTTATACAAACCACCAAATGATTACTTTCTACAAAAAAATATAAAAAATATTTATTTAGCAGCGAATTTAAATGTTATGCTTGAACACGCTACATGTGTTAAAATAATAAACACAATTACTGATTTATTAATATCCGACCATCTATCATAGTGAATCACCGGTGTTCGACAAATGAATATATGATTAATCGGACGGGCAAATCGCCGCGTCACAGGGAATGGCTTACAGACGTTCGAAATAAAATCGTGACGCTTCAACGAAAAGGTGTGTATCCCCGCTATTAATAACAAGTTTTCGAAATTGACAATTCACGTCACAAACTACATTATTCCGTCATAGATGTTTCGCAAGAAGATTCCCGCCGTTCGAAAGCAGTTAATCTTTTTTTAACCTGGAATTCGTAGAATATTGTGTTTTTGATTAAACTCTTCTGAAGGGAGACGTTGGTCGTATTGGAGCCGTACGTCAATCTGTTTGACGCTTGTTATCGTTAATCTTTATGAAACAAACTGATATTGTTTAATGGACATTCAAATTGAATTCTTCAAAATCGCATTAACTCAGCTTAGGGGAACTAGTAGATAATTTCTTCCCACGGTGAAGTTAATAGAATTTTAAGAAATATTGTTTTTCTGTACTCTGTAGTAACATCTCGGAGCCTCACAACTATTTTAATTTTCGTTCTTCCGGGAAGTTGTTTAAAGTCAAAGTGACCGCAGTAGCTCGTAGGTGTCATTGACGTTAACCGTCAATATATTGTATAAAATTATATGCTACACCTACCTACATAAAATCATAATAACGTTGATCGGAAAGAAGACGTGCAAAAAAATAAACCTAATTTATTAAAGCTTTAATGTGATATTAATTATTCAAACAATGATAATAGTATTGTAACAATATGAAATAGGAAAGACGCAAATGTAAATATACCTTCTATAAAATACATTAACCAAACAGAGACGGAAAAATCAAAGAGTAAATTCAAAAATAGCCAACTGTTAAAAATAAAGCTGACAACTATAGATATTATATAAAAATAAATTTAAAAAAACCCACAGACGCATCTAACGCATTTTTTTGCAATTTAATTTTTAAAAAATTACAATTCAACGTTTTAATTCATTTTAAAAACATTACAAAATATAATTTCAAGGCGTTTTTAAAGATATATGGAAAATATATATATGGGGTGTACAAGAAATAAGTACACAACATATATACTAAGACAAGAAAAAAAGTATACAATTTTTAAGATTTTGTTACTAAACAAGATGGCAAAATAGTATGAAGGGGTTAAGCAAGCAGCAATAAAGCTTTCTGTTTAAATGCAGTTTCACTGACGCAAAAATGTCGATATCCGAAGCGATTCGATTCAACAGCAAGAGTGCCCTCTCCATTGGCATGACCATTGGCAAGTTAGTCCTGCAGTCCAACACCATGTAGCCCGTTTCTCAGAAGGTAATAAAACCACCTGAATGTATTTTTGAATGTTATTGTAAAGCCGCCTCTGTCAGCAATGAGACTCAATATTTGCCATAGATTTACCTAAAATTGTACCAGTCTAAAGATGCCCGTCATAAGGTGAAACCGGTCAGGTATTAAAAAAAATAAAAATTGGTATTATTAAAATCATTGACATAATATTAGGTTGCGACAAAGACTCGAGTCTCCATCATCTGGGCTGACAATATAACTGGCTGTGAAATGTATAATGCAAATCGAAAAATAAATGTTCTATAACTTGTGTACAAAATTATATTCAGAGTTTGGTTTGTTCGAATTACTGCAGATCATATTAATTTACAAAAAACGATCCAAGTACTATTTCACTTAACCGATAGACGGTGATTGTATAACTTGATATTAGATATCCCTTTACTGAGCGAATGTGTCGACTAAGGGACGAATATTTTTAATTACTAACCTCAAAACCCTTTGTTTTTTAATAGTAACAATTATATTATTATGTATGTACTATGTAGGTACATACCCTAACAAAATGTTGGTGGAATTTTTAAAAATCTATCTAGGAAACACTCACCTTTCGAATGCCGGTGTATGGAAGGAGTTGACATCAAACCACATCATGAATATTTTTATGCACAAAGAAATCAATAAAAGCGCAAATACGAAAATAGAAAAAAATACTTTTCAAGAAAAAAGTACGTCAATTAAATATTTAAATAACATTGTGATGAAGACAGTTGATAGGCAATTTAAAAAACGTCCCAAATTAAGCTGGATTTACGTTTCGAAATAATCACACATTTTATGGTACAAAAAACGTTCATTAAAACAGAACAAAATGTCTATGAACTGGATATATTTCAATTAGTTTGTATCCCGTCAACTTTCATTCTACAACTAACGTACAACAAAAATTTAAAACGGTCCTAAAGGTAGTACAGAATTATAATAAATTATTGTCAACAGACTTTTTGAGATTGGTTAATCTAAATTCTCCGTAAAGACGAAGAGAATATTGTTGAGTTAGTAGATATTTATAAATTCTAATGTAAACCTTAGTTTTAAGACAGACAAATAATAGAACTACAAAGTTTGTTTGATATTCCTACTTATGTGCATTCAAATAATAATGAACTGAATGTCAATGTTTACAATGCACAAATATTTATTGGCACGTATAAATTCGTCGACTCTGAACGGAAGGACATATCAATAAATAATTTAATTAGATATTAACACTTTAGGAGACATCCGAGCGTGATAACATTATTTCATCATCCTAAATGTAAATAATTTACTTTAGTGCTAATTTTACACCGTATTGACGCAATATTCGTGTTTCCTTCGTGATACGTGGTTTTCGGTTGCTTTTCATAATATACTTTGCTGATAAATCCAAACTGTTTACAAGATGACAGTCGTTATATTATGTGAACACGCCATATTGATTACATTAATTACTGAATAATGCATTAGCCAGCCCTTCCCCTTACATGCTAGATATTTGAACATTTAAATTTAACAGGAAACAAAAAACCGATTATGTTTGGCGCCCATACAACGAAATTTCATTATAAATTATAACCTAAGAAAAAACACACTAAAGCAATTTAAGTTATAGCTTTACTTTTTACTTTAAGCTAGTTTCATCGGATTAGCATCTCTTCGCAACAAATCTTAAAGAAAGGGGTACGGATACACATTATTCGGACATTTTGACAAATTAACCCAAATCAAAGTATTATTATGTATGTCACATAAACATTAAATATTTTTTTTATTTGTTATTTCTAATAGAACTCATAGAAGTTAATCTTTCACTTAGATTGTGTAGAATTTGAACATCTCTGAGATAAGCTCATTTGCTTACAGATGATTTTTATCAACAAATTTAATCAAAGTTATTAATGGTACAGGTTTGTTACTTGATTGTCAAGGCCAGGAGGATAATGATCAGCGCCACAAGTGCCATCGCGATGAAGACTCCGGATATCATGATGGTTCCATTGTTTGGAGCATCTGTAACAAACAAAAAAACAAATCATTATTAATTATTTCACTGCTTGAAGAAAACTTCAGAAATACCTTGGATAAATGTTGCGTAAATTTTCAATGTTTATTGTTGACCTTCTCGGTTCTTTGGAAAACGTTTCAATCAAGTAATTATTCTGAAAATCAACAAATAATCACGTTTTTTTGTTTTGTTACCAGGCTCTCCTTAACATTTGTATTATTGCATACATTCATTTCCCATTCCCTTATATTTCAATAAAAAACGCAGAAAAAAAATCCTCTCTTTAAATTAAGACATTATTTTTTCCGAAATATTTTCTTAATGAAGAAATTAAAGAAAATTTGTATTTTTCTCTTTGAGAGTTGAATGGATATTTCAAAGTTTAATATAATATAATTATGAATGTCTCGACAATCATGTCATAAATAACTGTGCACGTTTCGAGATCCCAGAGTTTTTTTTAATGCGACACATAAACATATTAGGTTTTTTTCTTCTGGGATTAAGATGTTTCCTTCTGTACTGTATATATAATATCTTCGTGATTGCAAATGAAAACTTTTCATGGAATAACAGTTTTATTTCGATCAATAATTTCCCATGGTCAAGTGATCCAAAATACTGGTTAGCTCTCAGTTAATCTGGTTAGATACGATATCATTAACTGGATCAAATCAGTGAGGAACTGATTAAAAAATCTATCTATGACCTGGATTAACACTATCAATTCATGATAAAACAATTGAGTTGGTAAGTCGCATGCTTTTACAGAAAATACGATTAAGGAATTTACTGGTTTGTTGTGAAGGTACAGATAATATATATAAATATTTGCTTGGGCTTTCCCTTAGCAATCTGGTATTTTATCTCTATTGTATTCTTGGCAAACAGATTGTTTGTTTGTTACTATGATCAATCTGGGAGAAGTCAAATAGTAATTTGGTAACCGATGTTCTTGGTATCATCAACGTGTGTAATTACCGCAATCAAATACTTTGTTTACTATTTAGTTATTTATATAACACATGCGTATCTAACGAACCGGAGCTAATAGTTTTACCCACAGGCCATTGCATTACAAATAAATAATCTGGCTCTCGTTGAAAATATTGAATTTTCAACGCATATCGTTAGAACCAAATAGGAAGTCAATCAACTAAGAACGTGGAATGTTGGTCCAGTAATTTAATACGAATGAATTAATGTTTTTCAATCAATAACTTGTTTTCATTTTCAAAAAATTATGTGTTTCTGGTGAAGACGTCAAGATGGATGTAATTGCGGTAGAGATTGCTATTGACTATTAACAAAAGGTGACGTAGCAGAGTTAAATAACACTTTATAAATATTATTGAACAAAAAATAACAGCAAATGAAAATATCTCTACTTCACATGGAATAAATCAGTTTTTGCGCTCAAACTTACATTTAAGAGCCTATATCGAAAATTATATTATAAAATAGGTATAAATTCAGTAAATTGACACCGTTTTATTGTCTTTAAATCATTTTACACTAGGTCTACATCGTAGGCACGAACAGACGATTAAAAATTAATTATGGAAATGAATTGATTATTTCTGGCTTTTTTTTTGTTGATACTCGACAATAATTAATAGGTTCGATTCCTTCCCCTTAGAAAGAGTATTTTGGGTTGCATGATAGTTTATAAAGGGAATTATCGAGTTGGAAACATCGTCATTTCTTATGTTTATTAATTTATTAACAGCTTGTAATGTATAAAAAAATTATTTAAACGAATATTATTTTTTTATTAGAATTTTCCAATCATCTTACTGAAAAGATCATACCTTCAATAAAAGCACCGGTGCTCTTATTCTTCATAAAAATGTTCGTGGCAACAAATTACATAATTTAGAAGCACTATAAATAAAGAATGCCATTAAAATTAAAAGTCATTTTCTTAATTATCAGTTAAATTTGTGCAATAGTCTATATTTTTTTAATAGGTATATTTTCCGTAAACTCCTAAAATTTCTCATTGTTCTTTAATCACCTATTGTTATAATTCAAATGTAATTCTATTTTTTTCTTACTGTTCTCTTATTTTATTTTATATTGTGATCTCCCTCTGATAGTACGAGTATATATAAACACACACCATGTATTTTTTATTTAGTTTAATTTTGTTCCCTGATGAAGCTTAGGTTAATCGAAACCGGTCGGTCATAAAAATTAAACTAATATCCGTAGTCTTACACAAAGTTATTTTTTCATTTCTTTAAATATGTCGAACCACAAAGTGATTGCTTTCTACGAAAATATATATGTATTATAAAGACTGTTCAAAGTAACTCTTATTTACGTATTAGGATTTAAGTCAATGAACGAGTACGGAAAAGCATACATTATATAATACATAACTTTAATAAATAATGCCGGAACGTCCTGAAAATATTTTGTGTTGTTTTATTATCAAACATCGCAATAATGTTTTTATTATCAAATAATTATTGTGGGCTTGTCTCACGCAATGCCATACATGAATTGCTGACGTCACGATTCGCTAAGAACAGGGTAAAAGAGACGAATCTTTGATTGGACTTACGTAGTTAACATAACAAAAATATTTCTCGTAATTTAATACGTAACAAACAAGTTATCATTGAAAACAAAATTAATAACAGTTATTCAAAAACATGATTAAGGTACTTAACTACGATCTACGTCATTGGGAGTATTTTATCTTGGTTGGGTTTTTATTTTATTTTGTTTTACGATTCCAATGTATGGGTTCCCAATACCCGGAGCCTTTGGGGTTATGAAATCTCCAATGTAAGGAATGTTGTGCGGCTATAAATTGAATTGAGAGAAAGAAGATGGGAAAGGAGAAGATTTAGATGTAGGTACCTGACTATTTAGATGTAGTCCTTTAACAAAGTTAAAGCAATTTTAAGAAACATTAAGATACTGACTTACTACCTCACACCAGACCTTCTCTAGAAAACTATAGAATCTTTTACCCTGAAAAGATCTGCAAAAATACTTTATTTTAATAAATGGCATTTTTAATATAAAACAACAATATGAAACAGAAAAAAGGCAGAAACTAAAAAGAATAATGGTCACGACCGAGACTTAAAACTTGGAACCTCTTTCCGGAACACCCTGCCAATTAAGCCATCAAAACCTCATTAGAAAGCGGCATTTTTAAACGATCTCATACTTCTATTGAAAATTATTGATATTTGATTTCTTTCCTATTTTAGGCTGCCATCTTATATTATTGTTATTTTTAGTTTCTGTTTTTTTTCTGTTTCATATTTTTGTTTTATATTATTAATATTATTTCATATTTCATCATAAATAAGCATTTGATGCTTTAAAGATAACTCTAATTTCAATAAATTTTTATTATATCTAGGTATTTATCATTAACTAAAAACTTGACATTGTATTTTAACTGAATTAATATTATACCTACTGTTAGTATTAAGTAAAAATGTATGTTTTTGTACAATTGATTAAATAATAAAAAATAAAAAATAAAAATTTATAATTTAATTTGTTTACTCTCTAGTTTCCATATTTTGACAATTTAAGCCATTCATGCCAAATTTCAACGAATTATCCGCAAAAATAATTCGCAAAATAATCATCATGATAACTTTGACCATGATACCTATGATGAAATTAACTGTACAAAACCTTCAATGCAGTTGTAGAACGTTATTTTATAAAACATATTCATTTGCCATGCACTCAAAGTTGCATTGAACATTATTTAATAATGCTGGCATCAAAATAACCAAGGTGGCATGGGAACAAACAAATGATTAGTGAATTTATTGCGATATTTTGTAAAATAAGGCAAACATGTATCGGTTTCTGTTGACCTTTGTTTAATATTTAACAGTCATATCAAGAGGCTTTTGACAGGTGAGCAAGGTCAATTAGATTCTGTCTATAAATCAGCATCTGTCTGAATTGCAAGCTATTGACCCCCGAAGCCTTGATTTCGTCCAAAAGCAATTTCCGCTGAGCCTAATGTTCACTTTTATCGCTTGTTCAAACCAATAAAAATCATACGTCAACTTGTTTGCTAAATCACCATAATGCCCCTCTCTGCCAATAATAAAGCCTTGGGAGAAATTCACATGACAACTGAAACTCGAGATATTCGTATACTTTGTAGCAAGCAGTAAAGGTAGGTTTCACGGTCGAAAGTCATCTTCTTTTATTTGAAATTGTATCTTTTCAGTGTTATATCATTTTGCTGTAACATAATTATTTCATCTGATATTAGGTATAAACCAGAAATACACTAGTGAGTCCATCAAAAAATTATCGAATGGTGTACTCTGGCGTCATGAAATTTGCATCAAACCTTTATTTTGCTTTTATATCTAGTTTAACACTACTCTTTAATTCTCAATTTCATTTCCATCATGAGCTATGAAGTTTAAAAATCATTATCCGTCAAAATATAAGACAGCACATCATATTGTTTGTTCCAGGTTTTTCATTGGCCCAATAAGAAAAAATATTTTGATGTCCAAATCTCGAGCGAAACCGGTATCAAATTGAAACAATAAATTGGCTTTCATAGCAGAATGGTATTGTTTTGAGGAAGAAAAATAAATACAGCCAATTAAGCAAAGACTCTGCTATACTATCATTTTACAAACTATATTTATATTTTATTGCTTTTTTCATCCAACTAAAGAAATTGACTGGTTTTTCCCTTTTTCTGAATCTTATCTATTTCTTTTTGACATTTACTTAACTTTTATTTTGCTTTAATTATACGTACATTTACGTACAATTAACTGTCCTTATATCTGTAATTAACGGTCTACCTTTGATCTGCATTATTTTATTTGTTTAGTAGTTTAAGCGCGTCTATTATTATTTTAAATGATCGTACCTTATTAACTTATTTCCCATTATTATTTTCTTTGTATGCGTACGTCTACGTGTACTATAATTATTATCGTAAATTTACATTTATATCACTATATTTTCAATGCTGTATTGTATTTCATCGAATAAAAAAAAACCGACCGCCACAACACGGGTATGTGCTAGTCTCGTGGTTTTGAGTTCCAAATAGACCTTAAATAAACTATATACTAAAAAAATATAAAGCAAATAACCCATACGTTTTTTGTTCAGGAAACTGCTCGCTATAAAAGGCTTTGCAAAAACCTTGCAAAGAGTAAATAATGTAATGAACAAATATTAGGGATTCTTTTCGCTATAACTTTACTAAGCTTATTAAGGTCTAATAAAAAATATTTATTACATTCTTTCAGCATAATTTAATAATTATTACAGGAAAATATAATAAATTGCTACACCTCGAAGAAACTCACGTGCAAATAGAAACATGAGCAATATGAGTATGAATATTTAAGAAGTTTCGTTTTCATTGCCACAAAGATGAGTGTGTTTGTTTAAAGAAGGATTTTAAATAATCTAACGCAACATAATATTTCTTCTCGATGTATCCATCCCCGAGTCGGAGTCATCTTTAGTTCTTTAGAACATCTTATTCTGGGGATTAGTAATGAAAGCTACGTTATCTGAAACTTGCCTTGAGAAAAAAACATATTTGAAAAAAAATATTTTTCTATGCTGTGTTTGTCATAATGACAGATGATAATAATATATTTTTTTAATTTACTTAGCAATTCAAACATGCATGACACTGGAACAAATAAGCGACTTATGAGATTGTTTCAATGGAAAACCGAGGACTATAGACATTCAGTAGAGACTAAAATATTGCTTTGATTAAGAAATTTACCTTCGGTCAATTATTACTCGGAGAGTATTTGCATATTAAAACTTATGTTTATAATTTTTTTTGTGGTTACCTCAACTAATTTGAAAAGTAGCACCTTCGTGAAGCGTGAATTTTCCCTGAAATCTGACAGTGATTTAATAAAAATATTATTATTCCAAAATTACTAAATACAAAAACATTAATTTTCTCTTAGAATTGTTTACCTTTTTACTTATTTAAAAAAATCTTTTTTGCCTTCCAGGTATTATGCAAATACGTTTAATAACATCTCTTATTTTCCTGTCACGCTTGGTTATTCACAACATAAAAATCTGCATTTCTTCGAAACACAAATTCCAATTGATCTGGTCCAAACCTCTGAATCATAAGCGGAACCTAACCGAACCTAACTGCTTATGAACCTTTGTTGAAAAGATTTTTTATGTGTTACATGAATAGTTACTAATTTATTTGTATATCCACCGTGTGCAAATTTAAAATAGATTGATTAGTTTCAATACATACAAACAAATCACTTTTTTATTATTTACACGTGTGAGAGAAAAATCTAATTTCTTGTTTCATGACAGAAATGAATCGAGATATATCATCAATGCATACTTTGACACACGAAAATATGGCAATCATTAAAAAAGTGCCATTAAAGATAATAGATTAATTATTAATTCTAGACTCAGATTCATTATAAATTGGTAATGGGTTCGTAGTCCGTTGATATCTGGTTATAAACTAGTTTACAATAATTCATAAAATACTGAATTTAGGTTCTAATTTTGAACTGTTAATTGCATTATGTCATATTGCAAATCATAATATTGTCACTGAAACGGCAAAAGGCCTTAAGGGCTGACACTTTAAATATGCAGTTTTGATCAGTTCTTTTTCCTGCATAGAATGCTCCGACTCTCGTTTAATTCTCAAGACTTTGGTGGCGCTTCAGCCATCTAAAATATATTTACCATTTTGGAGAAGCCTTGACTCAAGCGACACAAGTTTGAGATATTTGTCGCTTCAGATAAATAGTGGGAGAATCGAGTAAACTTTTTTTTTTCAAAATCCAACCAGGTTACTGAAGACTTATGAATTTTGTTATAAAATAATAAATAAAAAAATTCAAGTCCAAGTGTAAGCCTCCAAAATGGTGTTTCTTTTGCTTTTCCGGCGACGATATTGTTCCGATCGTCAACTTGCCAACATCTAAGCTGTAAGCAGGAAACATGTTAGACTGAACGAAAATCTATACTTAAATGTTTTAATGGTCCCTAAGGTTAAAAGTTCGTGCTAAATATATTCACTCTTCCTGTCCATACCATTTCGAAACTGACATTTTCAAACTTCACATGATGTTTTATCATATTATTTTACACTGTTACCTTTGTATCTAAATATTCAATCGTACCTGTAGAATCTGCAGTCTATGCTGTAGATATTTTCAAAACAGTGCTAATAAAAATGCCTCCTCAGCTGAATCTATACTTTCAAAAAATTCTAACAAACTTTAGAATAAATCAATAAAATAAAAACGATATGATATGATACTCTGTGAGTTTGATCGGACGCTGAGTTTACGACCTTGTAGTCGTCATAATTATATTCAATACGAGTATTATGATTTTTTGTACAGTCCACCTTATACTATTTACCTACTCGGGAAGTACGAATACTGAGTACAAGTTATAGTAATACCAAATCTAACATCACACATATATTATTTCATTATGAAGGTTTCACATCAGTGCACCGATCAGTGAAGGTACATTGCCTTGTTTTAGTACCAAATATAAAAATATTGATTTTCAACTATTTTTGCTGCCGTAAAAAAATGAGTGACGACAATAAAGTAGATATATTCCTACCTATGTTTAGTTGTACTAGAAATAATGGTGGTCAGTTGCAGTGGCGGCTCGCGACTTTTTAGTGTGCTAGAGTACTAAGATTGAAAAAACGTCATAATTGATGTTGTTTGTAGCCGAAAACTGTTTAAATATCATCATTCTATTTTTTTTTAATCAAAACTATTTTTCTATATGCTTCACTAAGATAACATAATTGTGTTTAAATATATTTTTAAAAAAAAATATTTTTTTACTAAATAAATAAAAAATATTTGTTGAATGTTTGAGATATATTTAACTCAAAACAAGACTTGAAGTTTTTTATTAAAAGTGCAAAAATACTTTTTTTTATTCTATACAACACGTATTTACAAAATAAAGACAGTTACTTGGTTAAGGAACATCGTATCATCGTCATAATTTTAAAATTCTAATTCAGCCATAGAGAAAGTCATTTCCACAACTATTATACAAAGAAGGACAAAAAGTATATTCCGAGTTACCTACTCAATAAAACTTTTTCGAGTAGAAAGCAAGATGAATAGAAACGACTGGTGCCAGTAAATAAATGATCATAAATTGTGATTCAATTGAGTTTTATTGATTTATTTATGAGTTTAGTAAACTTATTATAATAGATGGTCATTAGAAACGATCGCCGATGTGAATTGAATGTCTATCTGATTTGAATTCAATTAATTGCACGATACGTTTTTGCATCAGCCGACAATAAAGTTTGATGATATTGACCTGTCAATTCAGCACAGTCATTAATAATCTGTCAACAAGCTAGAATAATTTCGACATCTATGAGACAAATTAATGAACCTACATGCGAACTAAAAATCGCGCCAATTTCCATATGGTTAGTCAGAGAGAATGAAACGCGATATAACTATTCACATTCAATTATTCAAACTCTTGAAATGACCTAACTCAATTATTGTTCGCCTCATGTCTTCGTCTTCCTAGGGCGAAATTGACTTATTCCACCCACTGACGCATAAAAATGCCACCAAGGCCTCCGTGGTCGAGTGGTTGAGATCCTCGACTACGAATCCAGAAGTTGTGGATTGAAAATCCGACGTATGGAAATATAATTTTTTTTGATAAATTTACGTTATTTCACAGTTAAATCAATCAAAAAGTATATTTGAGGCACGTTCTAAAATGGCAGATACTATCAGTATCACCGTGGTAAAAGATCACCATTCAAAATCAGAACGTTGTTTTAAATGGCTTAAGCCATGATTGATGAACCGATCTCAATAACTAGTTACTTCCCAACCTTCATCTTCCCATCTCCTCCCCCTTCTTACTACCTTCTGTCTCAAACATAAACTAATACGGAATGTCATAGTCCTACTGGCTCCAGTCGGTTTAGAGCAGTTGGGACTCTTGTGCGGTTTTGAAATTCTCCCTGACACTATTTTTCTCCGTCCATCTTCTCTACAGACCCAAACCAAAAATAAGTAAGGTTAAATGAACTGAACCTGCTGGTTACAATTGAATTAAAATAATATTTTGTTTATAAAATTCTTTTTTCACCCTTTTTTACCCCTTCAATGCTTTCAAAGATTCATAAATAACAAAAAAAAGTATTGCCAGAACGATATAATATTAAACTTGTACTTACGTAATAAATAACCTTCAGTTTTTCACGTTATGTACTTAGATAAACGTCTTAACCACAGAATCATTTCATATTACGCGCTGATGCCAAAGATATTATACGGTCATACCTGTACTTGTTATTCCGCGTTGACATTGGTTTTAAACGAATCACAAAATGTTTTCTAAAACCTTATTTTAATGAACTAAACTAAAATCAATAATAACACAAACAAATATTTCTTTCGTTTTGAATCGTTCAACATTCAAAAATGTAATTAGAGAACTTGTAAACACTTGTATTAAAAATGCAATGTAAGAAAGTTTTATTATTCAACACCGTAAGGTACAAAATACTTTATTGAAAACCCGTATGTATCCATTATGAACCCTTAAAAAGTTTTGTATCTATATGTTCCTATGAATGAACTTTTGTATGTACCTAATACTCTAACGCTTATATCAATTTCTTTAAATGTAAAAATAATAATAATATGTATATTTATAATAAATAAGATAATCTATATTTCCACTGCATTAAAAATCTTGTTGAACTTATGGTAATTGTAGTTTAACAGAATAATGATTTTTGAACAACAATACGTTTAAAAAAATAAAAATAAAATAGTACAGCAGAATGTGAGCAAATTTTAATAGATTAAAAATTTTCGAAAGTGGTAGAAATAAACTTAATATTGGTTTTATACTTTAATAGCGAAACAAATTTTAAAAGTTTATAAATTATCGATAAAATTCTCAATGTCAGTACATTCAACCTTATCGTAAAGTCGAGAAATTTGAGACAGAGGGCTAAAATACGCGATATTGGTTTTTGATGTGAGATTTGTTAAAGCGTTTCAAACAACAAGTTTTTTTTTAAATTTCATATTTTATAAATAAAATAAAAGTAACAACTAGTATTGCATTATATGTAAGTTTCAATCATGTTATTATCAACAAGTTGGTTCATATGTTAAACTGAATTGTATCATCACGTATGTATTGACTAGTTGTTTCAATCCAGTAATAGCTAATGCAAAGAGAAGCCTTCATTCTGAGAAAAGAAAAAACTTCATTTCGCAACACTCAACACAACATAACAGGGTTTGTAGGCAACGTATTATTTCTCTATGTTAGCCGAGTGTGCAACGTTATTTTCCGCCTGCTTATTTCTACCTCTCGTTAATATATACTACTGCAAATAAATACACGTAATTTTGTAAATACTCGCTTTATATTTTCACTGGTAAGGTCATTTGGGCCCATAATAAACCACGAACAGGAGACTTGTTTATTTTCGTTTCGAAGTCATTAAATTTTTCGCAGAGTTATGTTTTCTCTCAGTCCTCGCTCGTATTGAAAAAGCATACTTCGTTTTGGCACCAAGTGACGAAAAATAAAGCGACTTAGTTGATGGAATTACTGTGTTTTTGAAGAATCCTGATGTGGTACAAAGTAATCATTAAAGAGAAAATAGTTTGAACGTACTTGAGGATTGTAACTTGGTGAAAGATAATAAAAACAACTATTTAAAACAAAGATAAAATTGTATTATTTGTTAGGCTTAGTACTAGTCTAGAATTTTATGATATTTTAAATTAACACCAGATCTAAGAACACAAAGCTTTTAAGAAATACTTAAATGGCTCATACCGCTCATAAGTTCAATATTGACCTTAATATTAAGAAAACCCGGTTATTCAGAATGGCATGTGAATTTTATATCAGGAGAATGATTCATATTTCTCGTTACTATTTTCACCTTATAAGAAAGTGATTTTTACTGTAACCATCCTCATAATAACACGAAATACCGTTAACATATCGTCGCCAGAAAGGCAAAAGGGCTGAAGTGCCATTTTGGGAAGTTTACACCAGACCACTTTAAAGTTTTACAAAAAAATGACAAAAAGTCTTCAGGACCTGGTTGGATTTTGAAAAAAAAAAATTTAACTCAGGTAATTCAATGCTCTCACTGACAAAAAGCTAAAAAAAGTCCCACACTTATGTCGCTTGAGTCAAGTCTTCTCCCAAATGGTAAATATATTTTAAGGATCACGAAAGTCTTCATATTCAAACGAGAGTCAAAGCTTTCGATGCAGACTAAAAAACTGATCAAAACCAATGACGTTACATACACATAAAGAATATGTTTTAAATTTTGCGTTAAAAATGGAATAAAGTGCTCCAACGCACTTAAAATGTTGACTGTGGCATTCGGCGAGTCTACTTTGTCTCAAAAAAGTGTTTATAAGTGGTGCAAGCGCTTTACAGAAGGCCGAGAAGATGTTGATGACAATGAGCGTCCTGGAGTTGTGGAAAAACAAATCATGGATTTTATTCTTTGATCCAATTTTTTCAAAAGTTAAGAATCGAAGAACACACAAAAACGGGACTAACCTTTCCAGTTGTCAAAAACAAACCACTAATCCAAAATGGCTGATAATGTTAACATATGTGTACCAATATAACAACAACAAAAAATCGATAATCGAATGTACACAGCCCGCGAAAATTCAAAATTCACCTCTTTTTTATAACAGGCCTCGTATATGTAACGTCATCGATCAAAACTGCATATTTGACCAAAGTGTCGCTTAAGCCCTTTTGCCTTTCCAGCGCTGATATGTATTGTCACACATCGTTTCATACTATTCTGTTATAACAACTTTTGAAATAATCCGACTCAAATTGTCACCTCAGACGTTGAAGCGAAGATATTTCAGGCGTTCATTTAAATTAGAAAAAAAAAATTACGTATTTGTGCGAGGTATCAAATCGAGTTGCTTTGCAAATTCGCGTGCCAAGTTAAAAAAATCAAAACATTGAAGTGAATACATAACATCTCACCGTTGATTTTAGACGAAGGTCTCTGACGGGCAGCCAATTCTTTACATTTCTTTTGCAAACATTTTATTTTACTTTACTTTAAAAATGATAACGCCAGTCGATGGAACGCGTGGTACAATCACTAAATCTTAATACATTCGCGGAAAGATGAATTCGAATATTGTGTCATAGCCGACATAATGCTGGTAAAACCTCTAAGTTAAATAAATATTAATTTAATACCAACTAATCATCGTGGCATTCTCCTTTAATATATTTTATTCTTCTTAGAAAAAAAAGAGTAGTTTTGTAAACCACGCGTGAAGGCCATTACAATATGATGTAACTAATGTAACTGAACTTCTGAAATAATTATCTTGAACGTAAAAATAAAATATTCTCAGTATTAAGTGTCACAGAATTAGTTTGACAAATTTAAAATGTTAATGGGTAACCGGAGCAACATACTATATAATATGTGTGAAGGAATGGATTTAAAAATAAAATTTGAGGAGTTTTTTTATATTTTTGATGGGGCGATCAATTTAATTAGCAAAATTCTCTTTCTCTTTTTTTTTTACGTGAACACCGCACAAGAGTCTCAACCGTCTAGAGCCAGTGAGAATATGGTATCCCCAATAGGGGTATGTTGTCGAGGCAGAAGGTAGTAGGGAAGGGAAGGAGATGAGGAAAGGGAAGGTTAGAAAGTACCTGGCTATTCTTATATAGTCACCAAACACGGCTAAACCCATTTCAAGCAACGTTTCAATTCTGAATGGTGGTCTTTCACCAGGGCGATACTTAGAGTATCTACCAATCTGGAACTTGAAAGAGTATCTACCACTTTGAAACTTTTGGACAAGGTTGACATTTTTCCTTCGATAAATGAGAATGGGTCGCTTTTACGACTGATTCTTGTGCTTAACAGCTCGAATGAGGAATGTTTTGTGTGATTACCATTCAAGAGTCCCAACCAAAGTAGAACTATGGCATCCCCAAAGTGTTGTGAGGCTGGAGGAAGTGAGAATAGGAAGTAGATGGAGAAGAGTAAGCTTGAGAAATTCTCGGATATTTAAATGTGGCCACCAAACTTTTTTGTTCCATTTTCTTTTTTTTAAACGAAAGACAAACATTCCCGGGTTGCGAATAACCTGACAATATTTGAAAAACTCCTACTGCCATCATAAGAAGCGGAAGATGTTGCTTGTGCAATTATGGAGGACTTAGCCAGCAGAGGAATTAAACCCACGACGCCCGGGTGGGAATCCGACGCGTTTGTCCACTCAGCTACCGACCGGTCATTTAAAAAACGTTCCGATTCTAAATGATGGACTGTCATTAGAACAATGCGGAAAATATCCACCACTCAGGAATGTGGCTCAAATACGCTACATATTATTTTATCTCACATGTGAAATTACACGAATTAAATATATTAAATTAATCGTGTACGCTGGGTTTTAAACCCATTATTTCTTCAAGCAGACCCTCCGCATTGTATACAGCATATTAAAATATGACAAAGATGACTTCCTGTATAGAGTTAATACAACCAAATACATACGTTTATTACCAATGTTTCATAGATAGATAATGCAAATGTTAGCATTATGCATAATGCATTTCAAACTGCGTTCAGTCTGCTGCAACGGTGCATCCGCAAAATGCATCCACCGGAAATGACGCTCCGTTTGACAATATGGCGCCCGCCTGGGCTCGGCATTTCCGTTCCCTACCCAAGAAAATAAAATAAAACAATATATTCGGCGAACACGCCTCGAACACGGAGATATTACATCTAATTGGCATGTGGCGTCCAGACACCGCTATCAGAATGAACTACTGTAATACTAACATGACATAATAATGTGCTCGACTATTTTTGTAACGCCGCCAGTAAGTTTCTTTTTTTGGCTAGACTTATCTATGAAGGGGGTCATTTTACAATGACTTTAATATATTTACATACTTCTAGATCTCAGTTATATGAAAATTAAAGAAAATAAATAAGAGAAAACGAGGATTATGAATACATCGGAGCTCCATCGTAACCTCTCCTCTAGCTCACAACGACAAAAGAAAAAGAGGTTTCAACTGATCTCTCAGCGGTTGTATGAACTTTACTACCAACCAGTTATTATTACCTGTCTTCGGTCTAGTTTTAACACATTTTTTTAGATTTATATTTTTTCTTATCGAACGATTTGAAAATGTATAACAAACAATACAATGTCTTGTCTTTTGTCTTTTGACTTTTGTCGTTGGATGAGAAAAAGAAACAGATGTCTACCGCAGTTGAGATGGACTGAAGACTGAAGGACCGCTGCGCCGGCTTCAGATGGGTTAGGTTTTGCACATATTATATATTTTTTATTATTATTTGACAGAGCCGCCAAGAGTCAGTAAAACTGGGGATATTTGAAGGAGGTTTATTTTCAAAGAAGAAGAAATTAAGAAGAAAATAACACCATCTTCATTATTTGTTATTCATTACAATAGTTGTTAGCTACCCGAGAAAAATCACGTGATGTAACTTGATCCATCAAGAAAAAAAATATTAGTTGTTATATTCCAGCCATTTTAAATACAGAATAATATTTTTTAAAATAAATTTTGGTAGTTTAATAAATAATTTGATTAATAAATGGTACTTTATTAGGTAGGTAGGGATTTGAAAAAGTTTTTTGTAATTTGATAATTTTCCGAAAACATCTGTCAGTTCCAAATTTGAAAAGTTCAGACTTTTACTTAGGTATGTACGCCCGTACGTACTCACTGTGCTCTGGCACTGATCAAAACTAAAGATCTGACAGTTAAATGTCACTTAATTGTTTGGGTAAAATATATTATAATATGTAGGTACATACCTACTTAATTGCAAGTCTGGAATTGAAAAAAATTTTTTTTAATTTGATAATTTTCATTCACAGTTCCAATTTTGAAAAGTCCACACTCCATTCGTATGTCCGTATGTACGTACGCACTCACAAAAGAAAAAAGTGTTGTTGAATTATAAATTTGAAATATTATTACAAGTGTAGGTAGTGGTAATAAATCTGATTTCAGTGGGAAGTTAATTTTACCTTCTCTTTCACTTTACTCAAAGGTTGAAAGCTCGCAGTGAAAGTTTCCTTCGTTGTCAGTATTAATCCTCTCCGCAATTAAATATGCAAGTAATTCAAGGTTTTCCAGACTCATTTCTCAACACAACGTGAACACTTGGATACTGCAATAAAATAATCTTTGAATCGGAAACAATACATACCAACAGTTTTTGCACTGTGACTTCGATTTCCACTTGGCTTGGGACTAATTCATACAAACTGTAATAAAAATCATTTTATCGCTGCGGTTATGATTATTTATTTATGCAATTATTGCAAAAATTTCCTGTTGTGATTCTGATTAATAGAATATTATGTATTATTTAAAAATAGATCTTTAGGTACCCTCCGACCGTAACAAAATATTTTTTTCAAAAATAATTTCTTGCAAAATCTTGTATCTAGATTATGAAGGGCTTAGTTTTTTAAAAGCTACGAAATTCGTACTTCTTTAATGGCTTGAACTAATTTAAAACTTATTTCAATAAATTCCAGCTTTACTATCCGGATTCGCCAATGGTTCTATTTTTTCGGATATTTCAAACTTCCATTGTTCAAGATGAAAATATAATTGAAAGAAATTTTAAGCAGAAAAGCTGTACTAACGTCATGACAACCAGATCTCCCTGTTTGACATTTTTCTTACTATTTGTAATTTAGATATCAAATAACGTGAACATACGATTTACTATTGGTTAGCTAATACTTACTATTATCAAGTTATCGTAATTCTATGTTTGCCTTTTGTCTAGAAATAGTTACAAATCAGGTAAATGCTACCAGAACGAAGTTATTCGTATTTATTACAAGGTGCTGGAACTGTGAAATTCAGGGCAATCATGTCAGGGTGAGAATTCAATTATTCTTCGGTTTATTCCTTAGAAACGCGTTTTTCATTGAGGATAAGTACACTGAGAGAATCATTCTCTGATTGTTATATTAGACGTAGTTACACCGTTTCGTTAGAACAAAATTCAGACAATGTTTTCAGTATATATTCAAATGACTAAGCAAGAAAAAATAATTTTTAACCTGTCAGATAACGTTTCAGAAATATCTAGGGGCAAACCTCTTCTTGACAAAATAAACCTCGTCTGCTAAAGATAAAATTCAAAATATTATTAAATTTTCTTAAATACTAATATAAAAATTGCGTTACTTAACATCGAATTGTGGTAAATTTTACGGATTGTCATCCTCACAAAGCATAATTATCAAAAACTTATCTTTACGTACTCCTTTTATTATTTACGTATTTCATGTTTAATGCGGTTATATGTTTAAACGGTTGATTGATGGACATTTTAAACAAGTACCAGATTCCAAAATTACAGAGATAAATCATACGCGATTTCTTCATAAAATATTGTACACATTTTAATGGAGCGAGCTTCATAAATAATTTTTATCATCCTCTTTCTAAGAATATAATTTAATCACATTTTCCTTGTAACCGAACTCGTTTAAAAGTGACATTAAGGTCATAATACCCTAAATTAACTCGTTTTAAATATATCACTGAGTGATGTAACGAACATTGACATCTGTTGAGGGTCACAAGTCACAAACCGTAAGCATGTTTTGGCAATACAGGCCGTTTATTCAGAAACGGCCTGTATTCAAAAATCACTTTTTGACAAGAACATTAGTAATTTTTGTAAAAAAAGGAAATAAAGATGTACAAAATGTTATGGAAAAGATTTAGAATAATTTCGGACACATAAAAATTCATATTATACAGAAGATTTTAACATAATTTTTGTATTTTGTAATTTATTTATATCTTTATGCGTCGGTTGTATAGGATGGTACACGTAAACCTAAAAAATCTAAGATACACATTTATTTTAAATAATTAACATTGTTATTAAAATTTCATACACTTTTTATTGTACCATGTTGAAAATAATGTTGATTTCTGGTTGGATTATTTAAGCATTGATGATTGGAGCATGATCAACGATGAAATTTCGAGAACATTTGATTAAATTTGCGGAAGTAAAAGGTGTCCTGGGGTAAATTACCTACGCATGAAAGGTCGTTTTGTGTCTGGTTACCATGAAAACAGATCAGACATAGATGTGCCACGTTTCTACTCTTCACTCCAGGCGTGTTTATCAGATAAATTCAATTTTACACGACAGATTTTTAATAAGCATGACTTTATGTATGGTAAAAAAAACAATAGAATTTCGAAAAAAACTCATTTACTTGTACTATCATGTAGAATCACCTTACAAAGTTACAGCACTTTACCCCCGGATACATTGTTCAGTGTACAATTTCTTATAAAATGTAAGAATATGTTTATTTACTGCTCCAAACTTTTTTTTTCAAATAAAAATTCAAAGTAAGCATTTATTTCGTGAATGCCCTATAGGTACTTTCATGCACCGCGAGAGAACTAGTACTAATACGGAGGTTTACAGACAATGGTTTTATACAAGCAACAATTCATTCCACCAAATAAACCGTATTTCCTGATTTCACGCCAAATAACACAATATTCCCTAGATTTTTCACATGCACACAATTTCAATAGCTGACTAAATCGTCCGAAAAATTACAGGAAATGACACGATTTTTTTACAAAGCAACGGTGTTCTCGTTCTTATTTATTTATAAACTAAAGGACTGGGAAAAAATCAACATAGAAACAACAGCACATACATAATATTGAATGAAGCAATGACAAAAATAGGACAAAATATACGTAAGAAAGAACAATCAAATCAAAGCCAAGGTCAAGTTTTGGTAGAGTCGTAAAGAATGACAAAAATCATTTAGACTGCTACCTAAAATTGCAAGACCATGGCTTGAGTTAACAAGTTAAGTTGACATTCTGGACAGAGGAGAATGCTACCCATAATTAGTAGAGAGATGATTGAGGAACATCAATTCATTGTTTCTGAGTCTACGGCAAAGAATGTTGAACTGGATGAGTTGCAACAGAGAAGTTGAGTAAATAATACAATCAATAATTTTGAAAATGCAAATTAAATCAAAGGTTTTCGTACGGTTTTTACGGAAGAAATTTTCAATGATAACATATATTTAATGTCTACCTTTTAAAACTCTACCTATATCGTTTAACTTTGTTATCGTGCTAATATGTCACGCTGTGATCCATTAGAAAAAAATGCACAGATTGATCAACGGTATACTACTAAGTGATTAATATATATTTCTCTATATAACTCATTATTATTACAATTAATAAACCACGATGTAGGGATGAAGTTTCAGTAATTGTTAGGTTTTCCTAATATTTAATATAATATAGCTCGTGATGAGAATTTTCCGTTACTTCAAAGTGCATTTAACATGACTAATTTATCTACGCATTAGTTTCTATTCGTGATGAGTCGAACTACGAACTTTGATTTAGTTCGTTTCGTCATGCTAATAATAATCATATTTTCACTTCTCATAATTGTGTTTTTTTTTGTATAATTTTGCAATATTTGGTTTCAAAACGATCTATCATATACGATTTTTTTTTAAACAATGCTGGTGATAAAGTTTAAAGGAAAGAAGGTCAATTATTATTCTCCACTTTAGACTTCCAATCACGTCGCTACGGTCATGCACGAAACAAGGTTCGATGATGCGTTCCTACGACCATATCTTTAGTTTTATTTTCAGCCCTGGAAATGACTTTTTATTTGACTGAATATATTTTTATGTACCTTAAATATTTGAAAATGATAAATAAATAATTCAGTTAACTGATGAAACACCTCATTCAGAAATTCATTTTCTCATTTTTTATATTCCTCTTTTCCAACAAGTTATGGCGTCGTAAGGCCAATAAAGTAAATGGTGTACAAGAAACATTCTTACGCATGAAAAGGAACGATGGTGGTATAAAAGCACAATTTTAAAGATTACAGTTAACGACTGTTCCTTTTTGTAAGCAACTTTTTGAGCGGTTAACATGAGACATACCATCACATCAAAATAACCTACTTTATTAAACAGAGCAACTCAATGTACATAAATAATATTACGATCGTTTTTACTCTTTCCTTCCACTTTTACTTTTTTTTTAGATGGTTTGTGGTTACCTTCGTTGGTAAAACTTTGTTTAACGTCAAAGGATTCTTTACAACGGTCTAAGGATTAAACTGAAAAGTAGCATATTTAATAAATTGGATCTACTGCCATGATTCCTCAGTTCGATGGATACGCAGTTGAGAATCGGTTCTAAACAGTTTTTCAGTAAGTCGAGTGAATATGCGCAATGATCAAACTATTTGTATTGTGAAGATTTTTGATATGTTTAGTAGAAAGGGTTTTTGTATTCAGTGGCGATGTTCTAATTGATGTACTTGTTGCTTCGGCGCAGGGCTTTGTGCGTGTTCTTGGCGTGACCGATATATTTCATACAAGTGTGCATGTCCTTCTGCAGTCCAATGGCTTTGTTTAGAAATTATTCTGATGCACGCCAACAGAGCTCCTCTAACATCCAGCAGTATGTGGTGCTGTGACCTCATTATGGAACAGAGGACAAGGGACTGAATGCTGAATGCATTCAAAACCAGTGTAAACCAACACTCGCATAAAATAAACTTATAGTTACAACCCCTTCTCCCGAGTTCATCACTTTATTTAGAAATAATGTTTTTTTTTTCTGTTTTGACAATTGAAAATTATAAAGCAAGTAATATGGCGTCGAATGAAACAAAAACTGAAGGTAAATCACTTTTTATCTTCAGAAATTTACTACTTTCTAAAATGATATAATTTCGTTGCTTTCTCATAAATTATAAATTAGATAGATGGAAAAATATTAGTATCTTCGTGTGTAAAATCTAGTAAGATTTATAAAAGATAAGACTTATTCAATACAAATTATGATTTTTAAAGTACAAACCTTGAACGGATACGAATGAACCTATAAAGATTAGGGAACTACACGATTCTTATCATTAATATATATTTTAATGTGACCATAAATAAACAGGAAACATGAACAGCTTGACACGCTTAACTTCGTGGTTAATCTCAAAGTCGGTGATGTGCTAGTGTAGAATGTGTTGACGAGAAATCTGAAGATTTAAACAATAGTTCGTTTATTCGTCAGTTCCTCATTTGACAGTCTGAAGGATGTGAGTCAAACTGTACAGTTCACATATTCAGCATAAAAAAATTCAACATATTACCAATCAATCCTATTATAACATAATTGCCTAGATTTTGCTTCTTTTGATTTCGTATAATCATTATTAAAGGTACCATTTGTGGGAATAAAAGCCTATTTTCGTGTGTATTTTTTAAATACATAAATACGACGGCTTCCGTTGCAGAGCAATAAAATTTTAACTACTGGACTTGGAAAGTTGTAGATTCAATACTTACCACGGTTCAAATAATATTGTACCTATTTGACACTGGTTTTTTTCACAATTAACACAAGTGAAGATGTATTTCTTCTTTATAAACTGTTTATTTATTTTGGGTTTGTGTTTCTTTTTATTAGTGAATAATATTATTTTTTACGCACTAGGTTGACAAAAATATATTAGAAAAGATTTATCTATTTTTAATGCGTTTAATAATACATGAAAACAAGTTTGTTAGATAATAAAAGAAACGGTAGAACATCGACAAGATAATACCTATTAAGTATTCATGTCACGAGGGCAAAAAGAAAACATTGAAAAAAAATAATGTGTATTTCTAGTTCCTATGTTAGATAATATTCAGCAACATCGTGATTTTTCTGCAGTTTTATAACTTTGGGTATAGCGGAAGTGACATTTGCAACCATGTAATGTAGCACGGTACATATGTTTGATTTTTCAGAAAAAAAAAAAAGATTATAGTAATACGTTCATCGGAATTAATTTAAATTTCACACCTCAAAGAACAAGAACAAAACACTCTTCTAGGACTGCTACAGATAACTCCGCTATATTCCTATTCGCCGTCGACAAATATTATTTTTCTCGTCGCGCTTTTTGAGTTAGGTCGTTTACGATTCAGCTGCGACTCAACACCGGCCCGATAACCACATGGGCTCTGTGGCTGACGTGACGATGAACTTTTATTTTGTTTAACGAATACTCAACATTTTATGTTACTTAACATTTTAACTTCACCTATTTGCAAATGGAGACTTATCCTATTTTTTCCGCAATTTAATAGAATGTAGAATATTTACGAAGTAATATAAAAACATAAAAAGAAATTGTTCTTTATTTAAATAGCTGTAATTTTTTTAGGGAACACCTATCACCCATTTATTTCAACGTTGCTATGTCCTCTTAAACGAAATTAACCCGTTTGCGTGTAAAAAAATCAGTCTAGACATCCAGGCTAAAATTTATACGACAGTTGGAAGGGCAATTCCTTTCCACGGTGGTAGACCTCACAAAGAGGAATAAAGTCTCCAGGAGCGGAATAAAGAAATTTAATTAAAATATTTATACTAACTTTTTCAATTATACGACCCGATATGCATTCGACAGAGAATTTAAGATATCGTGCTTATTATTTTCGACTGTCACCTATTTGAAGATAAAACCTTTTGAAATGTGAATATGCAAGCGCATGGAAGAAACATTTTTTTAGAAGAGTCGTACGGGGCTCCAGCCTGTAACTAAACCTCCAATAGGAGTAGGCACCAGATGGCCATCTTCAGGTCAATTTTCACCACGCAGACTGCAGCATGGAACCACTCAGCAGAACAGTACCCATGCCAGCACGTTGGTAGGTTACGAAGCCATTAGGTTCTGCTTTTACCTTTACAACGCATTTCATATAAATCTTCAACTGCGCTTTCTTGCATTATACCCTCTTCGTAATTTGACAAAGGTTATGCGCTGCAGGTGAAAAATTTCAACCTTGCCATGTTTTTTTGTGAAATTTAAAAATTATTTACCTGTAACGCATGTCAGTCTGACACCAGTTTGAAAAATACTGCTAATTCAAATAGAACTTTTCCATTTCATTATTATAATAATAATAATAATATTTCGATAATTTGTAAAGCGCCGTTTTTGTGAAAAATCACCTTAAAGGTGCTCTGTATTATTCTCAAGTTATTATATCGACGCTGGAAAGGCAAAGGGGCTTAGGCGACACTTTGGTTAAAAATAAGTTAAATATGCAGAGGTGATTTTTCATACAAACGGCTCTATACAAATTATCCAAATATTATTATTATTTCATCAGTTTCTTTTTCTGCGTCAAAAGCTCTGACCCTAGTTTGATTCTGAAGACTTTTGTGGTCCTTCAGTCATCCAAAATATATTTACCATTTGGGAGAAGGCTTCACTCAAGCGACACAAGTTTGGGACTTTTAAGCTTTCTGTCGCTTCAGGTCTCTCAATGAGAGCATTGAGTTACATAAGTTGACTTTTTTTCAAAAATCTAACTAGGTACTGAAGACTTATGAATTTTATTGTAAAACAAAAAAACTTTAATCTGCTCTGGTGTAAGCTTCCCAAAACGGCGCTTCAGCCCTTTTGCCCTTCCGGCGTCGATATGACCTCTGACGAAGCTTGATCTAAGCGAAATCGGTAAGCGTTCAAGATAATAAATTGGTGGTTTAAAACAAAGTATTCATTCATTTTAATATAATGTCAAACCACAAAGTGATTGCTTCTTATGAAAAAATGATCCATTTCGTTTTTTTTTATTAGCAGTCGTTAAAAGGGTAAGGTATTAATTATACTTTAATTGAACTGAAGCACCTTGTTTGAACCGATATTATCATAATTAGGGTCTTCCCAAAACTTTGTACCCCGGGGCTTTTCAGATACCTAATCCGCTACTAAATAAAAAAGGAATATAAAAAATCGACGATAAAAAGCTCGGGATAGAGAGCGGGATGAATGTCCCCAACATCTGAAAATGGCGAACAAAGGCACCAAAGCAGTTCAACGGGCAGTTGGAACTTGGAACGGGTTCAAAACGCGGAAACTTTAATATCTTATTGTTTTGTTCAATCCAGGGATAAAAAACAAAGAACACTATGAAATCTTTTTTTTAAACACACACATTTGGCAACCAGGTCCTAATATGTCCGAGTTGATTGAAGGCCGCGTGTTTGATGTATGTGATGTTGAATCCATAAATCATCGAGATTAAAATTATTAATTTTTCATAAACACCGCGAATTAATCCAAACAATGGCCGCTGCTTAAATCATTCTATAACGGTGATAGTTCATGTTCATTCTCGTCAATTTTTTCAGTGTTTAGATTGACCCGGTATACATACGTCGTGGAATAATTATTATTCATGTCAGTTAAAATAAATCTTATTATTATTTTTCCTTTGTTATAAATTTAATGTTATTCTATTGTTTTCTCATTGTTCTGAAATATATATATATTTTTTGTTCTCCCTCTGTATTCTTAATAATCAGGTAAATTTCTCTAGTAGTCTAATATTAGATATATTTCCTGTAAACGTATAAAATGTATCATTATTCTTTAATCACCTTCTCAGTTGATATTTTGTCTTTTTTTCAATTCATATTATTTGTCTCTTTCTCTCTGTTCCCTTTGTTTTCATTTAAATGTTATTATATTGTTTTCTCATTGTTCTGTTATTTTATTTAATATATATTTTCTCCCTCTGTATCTACGAATATATATAAACGCACACTTTATATTTTTGGTTTAGTTCAATGTTATACCCTGATGATGCTAAGGCTAAGCGAAACTAGTCGGCATTAAAATTAAAATAATACCCGTGGTCTTATAAAGAGTTATTTTTTCATTTCTTTAAATATGAAAAACCACAAAGTGATGGCTTTCTACGAAAATATACTTTTTATTATTATTCAAAACAAATCTACGTCAGAGAAGGATAATTTATTTTAAAACTTTGCCCGTTTTCACTAAAAGAATGTGTGCTAACCATGAAAATATTTTATAAATGCTCTTTACCATTTTGCTGAACCTTTGAACATATTATTCAGAATTCGAAAAGGTGGTGAAAATAAAATAAAACCTTACTTCAACGGCCTGTTTCTTTCAAACTATCAGACATGTATAAAAAAAACCAGCCCGCAGAAGAAGTTTGAGGTCTTTAAACAAAAACCAGTTATATTACTTATGTATTGATGCTGGCCTTTAGTTATTGACCCCGAAATTCGCCGGTGGCGTTCAAAGCGCCCCATTTATTTTATATTATTTGCTCCTTTTTCGTTTGTTTATTTTTTGGTCGATTCCCCGAACAAGTGGCATGCTAAAGAGTTAGCCGGTTGAATACAGGACCAGTCGGCAGCCTTTTGTTTGGCCAAAAAATAACCACAGACCCGAACCTTATACAACCTATTTTTTGTGATCGTAGGGCAGGGTTTCTCCGAAATACGTCTTGGAAATAATAATGTCTGGAGCGAGACACGCTAAAACACCTTTCTATCTAACTTCATACTACCCTGGTTGCATTATTTACTACTTTGCCTTCATCAAAACAACCGGTGTTGCCTTCTCTCTTTTGCATTCAATAAAATAAATATATATTTTGTTCACTGCTTACGTCTTTTTAAATCACTTCGTAAGCCGGATTTTAATTGCTGGCGCCACTCATTGTTTAAAAAAACATTTTCTTATTCACTTAATTAACTTATCAACCAGTTATTAATAGATTCATAATTATGTAAAAATAATTTAACAATTATAAGGCGATAAACAGATACTTCCAATTAAAGCGATTGACAAATAAAAAATACATCTCAATTAAATTTTTACGATTTCATCTAAATAAAATAACACCAAATCAAGTGCACGAAAGTGATCTATTTTTTTTACATTTATCACGAATGTGAACAGTGGCCCAATACACCAAGTATGTTTTCCAAATCATTCCCATGGCTTGAAAGGTTTCGCGGGGGTGATTTCTATAAATAGAATTCACGTGACCAAGCGTGATAGGGCACGTGGCATGGAAAAGCCCCCACGAGGTAGATTCGTGGTTGAAAATTTGGGCGAGGAAAATTAAACATCTGTGAACTAGGAAAATCGTTACTATACATAATTTAATTTATGAATGTGTTTGGTATTCTATCTGCTTTAAACTACTTAGCGATTAATCACTCAACAATAACTTTAAACGATATTTTTTAAACGGCGATATCGTGATTTTGGTCATTATTTTAATGATATACTTAAACAAATCTTCTCAAGACAGCTAATATAATATAATTTTCTCATAAACAAAAAATATTCTTTGTTTTTTCGTGTGATCCGAGTGGGTGTACGATTAACTGCGCGACATTACGTGAAAAATCTCGGCCATTACTGGTTTTAACTGAATTCTTATTGGACCCATGGCGGTCGAATCAATAATAAACAAGGATCTGATTACTGAGTCCCTCTAATTGCTGCACGAGCGTTCCAATAATTATTTTGCATCAGTAAGAGCTTCAATAAAAAACAATTAAAAATATTTTCTTCTCGAATTTATTTTTACTACCTGATGCATTATTAAGATTCTTACACACATCAGTTTCGTTTTGATTTATTTCAATGAAAACGCTGAGTATTTTGTTTTTTAAGTTTTTTAGTTGATTTCAAAAACTCATTTTTCTAATTGATCAACTGAAACATGTGAAATGAACCGCAATGCGTATTTTTGTACAGTTATATGTATATTTCAAAGCTCTATAGTTAATGGTGGAAAATAAACTGAGAGCCGAAAGTATTAACGTTTATTTAGAACATCTAAACAGAAAAACTGTGTAAATTTCAAGACGCCAAAGCTCACTGCTCGAGAGTTGTTGCTGCCTCAGAACGCACAGATTTTTGCATTGTAGTTAAGATTTCAAACACATGCAGCTCTATTTTATAGAAATATATTTGCTACAATTAATACCAGGAGGATTAACCGTATTTTCTATCGTTTTAACACTGTATTTATTGAAAAAATATATGATAGTTTCCAAACATGCACGAATACCTCCTCTTTCTCAACTTTCTTGCAAATATTTAGGCGGTGGGTGCATGATTTGGCCAAGTTTCAAAGGAAAACTATGAGATTACCAATAAAGAATTAAGAAGTCAACTCTGAATACTTCTACGTGAAGTATAATTTGCACGAGCATAGAACTGCGCATGTCTACTAGAATCTTTGTAAGCACAAAGAACTTTCCAGGAAGCTTTGTTTTGGAACGAATAAAAGTAGACAGCTACATGTAACTAATTTATAGTCATTGTTGGTAGTAGTACACATTAAATGTATCAACTAGTTGACACTCTCGTAGACAGCTATGAAATGTATTTATATTCGGCTCTCTGACGGTTGAAGGAACCAAAGAGCAGCACAAATATCTAAGAACGGAGATCGCGCTTATGGAGTACCAGGCCCTCAAGCTTGGAATAGATAATCACATCATATAAAAATTTTCAGGAATCAGGAATAACCTCCTAAACTACTACCTGATAAAAGACTCATGTGAAATCAGGGCTAAAGTCAAAAGCTATATTCATGAATAAATAAACTGTTTTCAAAGCTTTCCCGTTGTGCTTTAATTCTATAAAATAGTATTTTCTTTTTGCACTATTATTCATAATTGATGTTGCGTTTCTTTCGACTCAGTTCGTTCATTCTTGACAGTTTATCCCACAAATAGTTTCCATGTTCATAATACGAGCTTTAAAATTGCTTCACTCCGATGACATATACTATAATATATAATATAATCTAAAAATATTGTAAAATAAAATTTAAAAATATTTTACCCCAAATTGGAACCCGAATCCTTGCATCTCCAACCTCGGCTGAACCCCCATCACCAACCTCCTTCATCACCTTAGTAAGTAAGCTTGGAGAAACGATTACTATTATAACAAAAACACGGTCTACAAAATTTTACTCTAAGCATAATGGATATAAATATATACAAAAAAAACCTTACAGTATCAAAAGGCAGCCCGCTCACCAAAGATTATCTCCTCACTTATGTACCTCTAGCGATAGTTAACACAAGAAGAGGGAGAAAAATTTCCTGACCCTGTTTAAAAGATCTATAATACCATATATTATTATTCATGATATGCATAATGATTCAGTATTATCAAAGTACTTTATTTAACATCGGCTTTGTGTTTTTTTAAATAATTTTATAAACCGCTCCTGGGGTGATATTTCACAAAAAGGCACTTTACTTATCTAGGCCAAGAAATATTTACATTAAGATAATTCCACCAAATGACGAATATAATTTATTTTTTTCCATTCAATCGCTTTCACTCAAAGTCAAGTGCAATAGGAAAATATCGATGATTGTATTTATTTGGAAAAACCCATATATTCTCGAAAAACTGTCACGCAGAGGACAGCTGAACACTTCTCAACTAATGAATATACAAAGGCTGATAACAGTTTCCCTGCCGGTTGATCTTTGCCTTTTAAATTAACTGAATTGCATTATTAATAGGTTGATAGACTGCTAGATGATAAGATCTATGCATAATCAAAGAATTTCCGTAAAGTGACTTATTAATCTATTTCTGGAAAATAACACTGGTATTTAATAGCTAATTGCTTATCATTTGCGATAAGTAATAAGATGTGTGATTTTTAAATAGAACTAATTAGTAGTGTCATTTACGTGATCATTTATTATAAGAACGATAAAACAGTCGTATGACATAATTTTAATACATTTGAAATCTGACTTTAAAGATTGACTATCCGTAGTATCCGTAATAATAATAATAATAAAATTTTATTCCAGAAGGTATACAGGAGTAGTGCAATGCAATACCTTCCATAATTCATAATAATAAATAGTCAATTAATGTGGTTTCTTTTGTGATGTATTAATCATAGTACGAATCGTTAAAACTTGCGTTTTCCAGAAGAAACATTTCTTGATAAACATTAATTAGTAACTAAACATTTTTGACGCAATTTTACATTCGTAATTTAAGGGTTTTTTGTATTAATAAAAAACATATGAAGGCAAATTTGGCAATTCTTATTTTCTTCATAATGTCCGGTTGACCATTGTTGATCTAGGTTATGCGGGTTTGTATTATTAAAGTGCACTTCGGAGATTGAGTGACAAATTATCATGCAATTGAAAAACGACTACAGTGTTCACTAGTTATTGCTTTAGATTGTAGAGCTGAATATAATGCAGCAAGTCGATGTTCAAATCTAATTTATTGTTCCTACATATTTAAGTAGGTATGTGACTTGAAAGCATATCGTTGCTGAAAAGGCAAAAAAGCTAGCAAAAACGAGTTAAATATGCAGTTTCGATCAGTTTTTTTTCTTCCGCTTAATTCTGAAGACTTTTGTAGCGCGTCAGCCATCTAAAATATATTTACCATTTGAGAGAAGGCTTGACTCAAGCGACACAAGCTTAGGACTTTTTTAGCTTTTTATCGCTTTAGGTAACTCAGTGAAAGCATTGAGTTTTTGAAAGCATTTTATTGTAAAACAAGAAAAACTTTTCAAGTGCTCTGGTGTAAACTTTCCAAAATGGCACTTTAGACCTCTTACCTTTTTGGCGACAATATATTGAACGAGCTTTACTAAACAAATTCCCCGCGCGTTTCAAGACTATTTTTTTTTAAATTATACTAACATATATGAATATTTGAAAGTTCATAGTTTAACGATAGTAAATGACGTTGCGAACATAAAATAGTTGCGTTAACCTAGAAATACGTGTCAGAAAATACTGTGAAATTTTCGTACTCCCCACTCTAGAGGTGAGCTCACTCTTCAGATGAGCAAATTAATGCTTAACGTTTAAGATGGTGGAAAGAGAGGAAAATTAATACGCTATAAATGTTTAAACGTCACAACGCTCACAAGACACCTAGAAGCTGGATTCCAGAACTATAGTGTCCATCAACCTAATATGTCTATATCTGTATTAATGGTTTTGCCACGTAGTTAGCCAGTCTGCTGCCGCTTTCATAAATGATTAATATTGTGACATACGAAGCCAAAGCAATATGACACAAACTCTATTAGTATTTTATCGTGATTATAATTGAATTTTTCATATAGCTTCGTGATTGACTGGCTTATGACTCACACTAGACCCACGGCTATTTAAAAGAAGGCAAGAATTACCCGATATTCAATCGTTAACAATGGAGTACTGCAAGTGAGTAATCTTAATGTTGCATCACAACAATTATGATTCTGAATTGCACCTGGCGGAATATTATTTATCAAGATTGAAGAAATCATCGTTTTTAGTCAACTGTTTGAGAATGATCGTTTGAAGAAGAAATTTCGGGTTAAACAACAATGGTACGAAAAGAAACCTGAAAGGTGGGTTGCCCAAAACGTTTTGAAAGGGTGTAAAAATGGTTCGGTTTAGGGGATATGTACCCCTATAGAATAACAAAACATTAGAGATTTTACATATTCAATGCCTGATATTATATGTCCTCTCGGAGACCTCTAGACTCCCGTTGAATCCCCTTCAGCATAATTATTATTTTGTCATTGATTGTATCGCTGCCTGTATAAAAGACTGTGCCCTAAAATATGAGATTGGTGATCACAAGCATGTATAGTAGGTAACCAGTTCCTCGAGGTATATATGTTGGATTATGGAGCTGAGCCATGTCTTGAATTAATACATTTAATATGTATAAGCCTCCAGATGGGTGTGGGTTGAGGAAATCAAATAAGGGAAAGTTAGAGCAAGCGAGACACCAATAACTGATCGCTCGCTCTTCTTGAACAATGTTCAAAGTAGGTTAGACGACTTACTCACTTTGATTTTTTTACTGCAACAGACGCGGAGAAATCTGAGAGTAGGTAATATTTTTAACGAGTTTTCTTTTCTAGATATTAATTTTAAATGAGGTAATAATAAAAATGTTGCCATGCTGAAATAAAAACATACAAAGTAACCATTCCTCAATTTCGAAAGCGTCTTATTTATGAGATGATATAATAGCTTCTAAAACATAACATCAGTTGCACTTGAAAATGGTAATGACAACATTTTTGTGTACGCCCGAGCATTCTGGTTTATGTCTTCTTGACCCTGAACTAATTATTGAGAGTGATTTCGACATTCCATCGATTTCCTGTACACAAAATAAACATGCGGATAATTTACTACCGAACGTATTCTAAAATAAGGTTAGAATCAATCAGCAGATTAAATACACCGACTGTAAACAAGTAGTGTCTACTGATCGTCTGAAATACAACATAATAATAATCCTAACTCGGTAAAACAAAATAAATATTAGATGTTGGACCATTCACTGCACAGGTACAGTCCTTGAATTAGTACCACTCTGTAACAAGTACCTAATTTTTATATAACATTTTTTTAATAAGGCCCTGGCTGTACTACATTCTAGATGTAGGCAATAGATGTCATGGAAGTCAATTTGGAGGCTTCTTGACTACTATTCAGGTCACAGATTACTGATAACTTTAGTCATAAACGTGAGTCACATCTGACAACTTGTGCAGTTCAATTCCCCTTCCCGAGAGATACTCATACATAATATTCCAAGAGTAGTTCTTGGGCATTTCAATTCACGACTGAAATGACTCAAACACGAAATGTTGCCATTGCATCTCAACCCACCATCAATTTAAATAGATTTTGCCTGGGACTACGTCCGTACCAAATAAAACCATCGGCATTACAGGTTTACCAAAACGAGTTAATTGAAACAGTCTGTCGTATTATTATATCATAATGTATGCATTGATTTTTTGCAAGTAGACATAGGTGGGAACAAAAAAATAAACAAGTTTTTTGGTTTGAATATCAAACTTTACAGTTGCTAGGTGCTAACGTAGAATAATTGCATGTACCTCTGGTGTAGCCTTGTTGGGTTTAAACTCAGAATAAATTAGTGTCTTGATTTTTCATTAATAGAATTTCAAAACAAGTCTAAAAACCGTTTTCCAAGATAATTTTAAACAATTTCTTACACATTTTATTTTTTATTTTTTAAAGAAAGACAAAAATTCCCTGGCTACGAATGGCTGGCAATATTTTAAAAACTCCTACTCACATCATAATAAGCGGAAGATGTTGCTTGTGCAATGATGGAGGACTTAGCTAGCAGAGGAATTGAACTCACGACGCCCGGATGGGAATCCGACGCGTTTGTCCACTCAGCTACTAACCGGTCGTGAAATTTAAAGAACAATCTAAGGTTTTTTTTTCCAAAGATTAGGTGTTTCAACTAGATCAAGAATACTACAAGTCTAAATTTTTCTGCTGAAATTACGAAATCTCTCAAAAGGCGCTTCCATGATTACTTTTACAATTTGCCTTTTTTTTCAGGTCTACGGCGGGTTTTTTTCCATTCTGTGGAGAATGGAACAAAAATAATTAGAAATAGTTGTTTCGAATTGACAATTAGAAATCTCACCTCAAGGCAATACAAATGGCAGTAAACTGGCGAGGCTACATGCGAGGTAATAAAACTTTTTGATCATGCAAGTCGTGATAATGTAGTCGTGCTAATACATTTTCATCGAAAGAGGTATTGCTGATTGAGCATGCACATATAAAAACGGTGACACTTTTTCCGTTGTTTTATGCGACATAGTTGGATTTGATTATTATTGCTTTTATCTGAGCATGCCTATCGCCCAACGGCACTGATAACATTATTTGAGGGGGATAAATTGCGAAAACTTTTTACACAATAAAATAGATTAACCCATAAACTAGTTTAAATGTTTACTTTTTGGGAAAAAACATTTAACACTTGTAAAACCAATATAGTGTACTCGAAGTAAACCTTTTCAAACCATAACAAATAGTTATTTATGAAGAATTAAATTCAATCTATATTTTTTTAAAGCAATTAATCTTTTCTGACCTCGAATGTTTTATTTAAAATTGTGATAAAACAAGATGTTTCTCTTTAGTGATTGATGACTTACTATTCGTATCATAAATGTGATAAAATTGTAATTAAAGATTACAATCAGTGAGATAGTGTTTCTGGAGTTTATTAAATTTTCAGTTTAAAAAAAGATTCTGTTGAGAATAATATGTAAGATCGATTATTTTCACGCATAAAATTCTCAAAATAATGATGATTTGCTCTTTTCCAGAAATTTGTCTGTAGATAAATAATTTTTAATTTGTTTTCGCGGATTCACACAAGTAAATCGTCCATCTTCTAAAATGGCAACTGTAACGTTTTCAATTGCAGAAAGCGCCGATGACGCCTCCAATGATTTTTTTTAATAACCGTGGCATGGCTTATGAAACATTTACGGACACCTAAAAAAACATTTTCAGACCATAAATTTACGGCAAGCCAAATATTTATAAATCATCTAAATAATACGCAGTGGAGTTAGGATGGTCCGAACCAAGAATCTTACAAGTCTCATTTTCTAAGGAACAGTTTCGTATTTTAATTTTAAATCATAATCATTTTAATGAATAAATGTTTTTATTGATTTGACTTGAAGAAGAGTAGTTAAACAGTTGAGTTGTATTGGTATCATAGATTATTGCTTGAAGATTAAATATATTACAATTATTATTTTACTTGTATTTAAACTACTTATTACTTCACAAAAAAACTAGTTATATTTTACCATCGTTGACATTGATCCTTCTTCTTTAATTGATTATGTTAGCTCAAGTTATTTTGATCTTTAATTATATATTGGACATTTGTCTCTCCACTCTGGAAAAATCTAGTCTTTGAATTGTGAAATATCTATGATTTTTATTAATGTACAAAAACACCCCTTTTAACTGTCTATTTGTAAATCTTTGAGTTTCGAGTACTTTTGTAATCTTTGTATAAATATCAATTAGGACAATACGAAAATGGTCTTAAAACAAATTACAAAAACAATCGTATTTAAAAAAGCTGTTATGTTATTAAATCAAAATAATTCTGCATTTTTTCGTCATCATAATGAGTGATTTTTGTATGCACAAAGTAAATACTTACCGTAATATCACGCCCATATATGATGGTTTGATAAAGATACTATGATACATTCAGATGACAAAAAGTCATCTCAAGACTTCCTATGTTTTATCATAGCTCTACATTATAGGTATCTACCGACAATTTGCAAACGATTTAAATGAAACGATGACAAAGAAGTTATCACAACATAAGAAAATGTTTTACTTCAAATTTCCTAGAATTTTCTGATCACACAATGCTTGCATATAAATGTGTTGAAATGTTTGTCACAAACTAATAAACTGTTCCGCAAGTGTAGGAACTGTAGACAAAAGGTAACGGCACACACCTTCGTCCTGGCAAGCCTTCTTCGCTTCATCTCATACATACTCGTCTATTATTTCTCGTAAATTTTTCCTCACATTTCTAGAAATTAATGCATTTAATTACTCATATAAATAATATTGTATACAAGGCAGATAACCTCAATTTTCAACGGCTTGTACCCGATACTCGATTTGCGTATGCACTAAGCCAGGATTTTGTGCTCATTAAAATATCTATTTTTTGTCGAAAACTTGAAAGATCATAAATTAAAGTCAGACAACATTTATCGGATTCATTTAACTTTAAGTGCATACAAAATTATCTTCACTAAGATAAACACTAATGCGTCTCCAGATTAAGGCTGTTTAGTTAAAAATGCTGAAAGTTTTTCTAGAATTTATATAACTTCTAAGTATTAATTACCATTAACATTTTCAATAATGTAATCATCGATTATAATTTTTTCTTTCACTGCATGTCTTCTAATTCCAAGATTTCTCGAAAAATATTTGAGATTATGTTGATACGTTCATCAGAATTTAAATTTACACCTCGGGAAAAACACTCGACCCCTGCTACAGCAAACTCGACTCTACGTCACCCCTAAACGCAGTGCGACAAGCATTATTTTGGCTGTCTCGCCTTTCGAGTTACGTCGTTTACGATTCAGTTGCAGGTCAACACCAAGCTGATAAGCACGTCAGCCAAGTGGCTTCTTAAGCCTCTGCCCCTTTTTCTTTGGAGGTTTTTGTGAGTTTTTCGGGTATAGTGTAAGACGGCCATGAAGGTACAACAGAGCCATAATATACAAGAGAGAGCGCTGCTGTTTCAGTTTTTATGAGGTTTGCCGGACTCGGTTAGACTTGGGCATGGCTAGGGTATTTATACATACATTCACAGCACGTGTCGACATAATGTTTTTGTTTATTCGTACAACCACTTTTTCACAGTATTGTTATAAACAAAAATATAGCATGTAACCTAATAAACCGTTGAGTTATGTTCATTTATTTCGCGTATCAAAACGTGTTGGCGGAGTCAACAGAGACGCGGGACACGAAGAACATTCTAACAATACTTTGAAGCGGTGTGATAATTTGGAAGATTTTGTTGTCTCTTTCTTTCTCATGGTGTGCGACGTAAAAACCCGGAGAAAGTGATTTATGCCAAATTTGTATAGGTTGGGTAAAAATAATTAGCCCTCTCTCCGTGTATGCAATCTTGAGTGCGTCGATACAGCCACGCAAAAAGAAGAATAGTTTTACTATCAGTATTTTTCGCAAAATCGTCGGTTGTATTTAGCGTCAGTGTGATAGCCATGTACCGTATTTTGTCGTAAAACTAGGTCTCTCCGAACATTTGTACCTTGAAAGCCCTTGACCGGTTTCTATGTCAAATATATTGCATTTCCTTATCAGACAAAATGGCAAGCAACAAAAGTGAATTACGACACCCGTATATTACTCCGGTATAACATTCCTATCTTTTGTTTGAGCCTGATAACGCAGTATACTTAACTGAGTCCTACAGTACACACAAGTTAAAACTTACTGTTGACGATGAGACGTGACGCGACGCTTTATGAAACTACATAAATAAAAGGGTTACTTTCAATTACTCAGTGAAATTCCTAAAGTAGCAATCATCATGGTTGTAAATTAATTATTGTTAACACTGTGGGTGGTATTGTGACTGTTGTACTCCGAGAAAGAATGAACTAAAACGTGGAATACAGAGATATTTTGAAGGTCCTAAGCTATGCACATTTTCGTACGATTTTACGGTAAAATGCACATTTTATGTTTGATTGAAAGTTTAATTTTAAACGCGTAGTTTGTGGAAAATAACACCTCATGGATGCTGTACAAGGTTAGAATATAACCTAAAAGCATAGTAACATTACCTTTAACGGCCCTCCTAACTAGCGGCGAAATTCGCATAAAATATGTTTAACGAATATAAATTAGAAATAAGAACACTGAAATCGATGGAATTTTTTTTTATTATATTTTCGTAGAAAGCAATCACTTTGTGGTTTGGTATATTTAAAATACTTGTTTTCTTTAATCACCTTCTCAGTTGACGTTTTGTCTCTTTCAATTCATATTATCTGTCTCTTTCTTTCTGTTCATTTGTTTTAAATGTTATTCCATTGTTTTCTCATTGTTCTGTTATTTTATTTTATATTGTGTTCTCTCTTTGTATGTATATACAACCGTACAATTTATATTTTTTGTTTAGTTTAATTTTGTACCCTGATGATGCTTAGGCTAAGCGAAACCGGGTCGGTCATAAAAATTAAAATAATATCCGTGGTCTTATACAGTTGTATTTCAGTTTTTTTGGCCATTTTCGACTTAAATCTTCTATTAAATCATGTCTTGCGCAGTATGTTTACGTGAATTTCACCGTTAGCAAGGAGGGCTGAAATAACTTAGCTATTTGCCGATACTAACAAACGAAAACAGGTGCTTTTAAAATTAAAGATATCGTGGATTGTTGAAAAGGTTCAGATTTCTGGAACAAGTTATCAAGAGTGATAAATTTAATAGACACGGAAGATCCAAATTTGCAACAAAAGTTAGAAAGTATATCCATAACTTAGCTAGATTTAGAGTTATAGACTTTGACTAGGTTTGCAAAAGAGGTGCTACCAATAAAAAAATATTTATTTTTTTGGTTCTCACAACCGACAGTATTGCGTTGGTTTAGTTTTTTTTTGGGGTTACGCCGTTGTCGATATCGCCATTAGCAGGGACGAATATTAAGTTGTTAAATAGTTAACTTGAAAGGTTCTCAACTGGGATATGCCAGGTAGGCTATGCTGGATGAATTAAAATGTTTTTAATTGGGCACCATTTCTTTAAAAACCTCCCACTACCTGGCATTGTTCTTTGCCAAGAATGATTTATTAACTTCGCAAACGAAGCCGCCGACACTTGCTACGCGAATGTTACATTATTTCTCATCACACGTCATGTTACTTTCTAAAGATGATTCGTTGATTAATCTGCCAGCTTTCCCCTCTGCATACAAGTCCTTTCAATCATAAAGTACCTAGGTAAAACAGCGTCAATTATTTTTAATTGGTTTTCATTTCAACCCTTTAAAATCAAAGTCGATAATGCGTAAAATGACAACTTACTCGTACCTATCACTATCCTAAAATAATTATTGTAACTAAATATCAGAAAAAAAGTTATAAAATCGCTTAAGAAACGAAGCACGTCGTGAACTTTCCTCGTCCTAAAACAGAATCACAGAGGTTTTTACAATGATGCGGATGTCCCCGATCTTGTATGGAATCTGACAGCAATGCACTAACGGTTATGTGCTAAGTTTTAATGTTGATAAATTCTGGTGTTTTATAAATAAATAAATTTAAACGGTGTTCTCATTTTTCCGCCCTTCTGTAAATTTTTCACACAACTGTAAAAAGGTAAATATATTTTTTTTGTAAATTTGGTTAGGATTTTTTATTATCTTAGTTAAGTAATTATAAGGTCCTTTATCAATAGTTTTCAACAACTTTCCATCGTTGTAAGGCGCCTTTTAAGTGATATCTATTACGTACGGGATGAGAGAGATCAAAAACACTGTGTATTAGACCTTTTGTTATAGATTTACTAAATGGACAAGGTCCCGAACCCGAGTGCCGTACCTGTGTCGCAACCTTAAGCAACTCCACACAGTGATGCCAACATAAAGCTGAACACAACAATATCATAAATACAATAGACAGTACTTAGTAGTAACAATACTATTTGTTCGGTATTTATCTATCCATTCCCCGGCGTACAGAAGACACCCGAGGTTGACGGGTTGAAGTTTGTATAGATGTCGTAGATTGGACAGATAAAGGTAATTCAAACAAACTATGATGTAATTTTCTGCGCTTTTTCATCGTTTGGCAATACGATCCATCACTGACGAAGGACTCTGACATCTGGGAGTATGATATAACTGTTTCAATTGATTATTTTCCCCGTTTAAGCTTCCTAGATACCGTTATTATGTAAACTATGATAGTGACAGCTTGATTATTATTGATTTGGGTTTTTTCCTGACAAAATCCCGATATAAAGTGTGGAGACTTAAGTACTGAGCTTTACAATAAATTATTGGAGACAAATCAATTATTTTGTGATTAATATGGGAAGCACACATGAAAAAACGTTATGTTCACATTAACATTATTTATCATAACAAGCAAAATATGGATATACAAGTAAATCATGTGATGAAGTTTTCTTTTGAAGGTACTACGTCTTATCACGTGCACTTGTACATTGACTTTAAAGCATTAATGCTTATTTATTATCAAATATTTTAAATAATATTAATAATGTAAAATACAAATATGAAACAGAATATGTCTCGGTCACGACCATTGTTCTTTTTAGTTTCTGGCATTTTTCTGTTTCATATCTGTGTTTTAGATTATTAATATTATTTAAATATTTAATCAGATATGTTTCCATTACATGTTAATACAATTAACAACCACCATGCCAAAGTGGAGAAAATTCATTTTTAAGACCTTCATCTAGCAGCAAATCGAATGTGGCTGATGAAATAATACATATTACTCAAAGTGCTGCCACTAGACGTCTTCCTTCATTTCGAGTATAACCCAACTTTGCGAAATCCTTTCACTCTTGCCAGTGTTCTACACTTATGAAAATCACACACTCTATCCTCACTTAACACCAAATTCGCTGATTGCCCACACGAGGCAGCCACGGCTAAATCGCATGCACAAGCAAAACAAGCGAAGCAGCGCTACCTACTTTTATGGTACTAACGATGAATGATGGCCAAATTTGCTTTCATGAAAAATCAAATTATCACGTTCATAATGCCGGTCATGTAACTGTCATTAAGCATTTAAACCTTAATGTATGCACACTAAGCTGCCTAGTGAGTAGTTACCAGCCTGCAAAAAGTACCAGAGAAATAATTATTTCAAACTGTTTTATTGATTACAAGTAGATATTTTCAATTGGACGTAGTTATGGAGAAAGCATCCAACCTCAAAAAGATAAAACTGAGAAAAAGGCGTTTGAAAATATGACGATACAAATCGGCATTTGTAAAGTGAATATAACTGTTTTTTTTCTTTATTAATATAAATGGGTTATTTATAATCTATCAAGGTGTTTATCAAATAAAAAATGTTTTTCTCGTGTTATCCTACATTTCATAATGTTTTTAAACTTCAATTTAAGTCAAATATCTGCAATGTGCGTTAGTAAAATTTTTTTTTTACAAAAACCTATTGCATTTGGAGCTTGGATGTTTTCAGCAGATGTAAATCTTGTATTTATCGATAGGAAAACATGTAAAACTCGATTTTGGCAAATTGTGGGTTGGACGCTTTCTGCATAACTAATATATACTAGTCTAATTATGCACACGTTTCTATTATCGGTTATTTTGGCGGTTACTTTGTACCAAGCGTGGAAAAACACAAATAACTCTCGAGAGGCTTTAAACATATTTTTATCTTCTTCCTTCCTTACCATAAGTGTTCTCCATTTCTTCTTTACTTGTGCCTTTCCCATCGGGGGTCGGCCATCGTCAAGGTTATTTTCACGCTGCACAGTGTAGCCTGAGACAACTCTATGTATTCTTATACTACGTCTTACATCCATCTTCTTCTGGGTTATCATTTGGGTCATCTTGTATTTGTCTCTTCTCGTGATTTGACCAATGGACGTGGTCCTTCTTCTAAGAATTCTACTCAAACTTGTTTTTTTTCCATTTTACACGTAAAAGTGAATCGTTTATTAGATAGAGGTTACAACGTAGCTATCCGCGGTACGCTTACGTACAATGGATCTAACAGTACACACAACCTTCCAACACGATAGTGCACCACGCTCTCCGCTATTTTAAAATTCAGGCTCCTTTTCACACTCAGGTATTATACCCACATATATAAATATATTGTTAATCTTTGTCTTTAAAATCGCTCCAATCATTAAACGCATAAATCATTGATGAAATAACAGTGTCAACAATATCTAGATCACTTTTTTTCAGAGAAGAGTCGGAAACTTTCGCTTTCAAGTCAACAGTAAAGAAATTTTCAAAGATGGCGTTCGTAGCGGTAAAGTCGTGACATCCAATAGGAAGAGACCGAAGAAATTGAGAAACCTGATTGGTTCCCGGCAATCTGGTTGATTAACCTTTCAAATTAACTGTACATCTAATTGAGGTTATCGATTTGGCTCATCAAACTAAAGTCTGGCTTGTAATTTTTTTTGATTCGGAAAAAATCTTTAATTCGCAATGCTGGTCGATGTCTGATTGAAGCATAAACCTGACAGTGAGGGATCTGAAAAAAAATGGATTGACCGCAGAGAGATTTTTTAAACCACCTTATCTCAAGTCTGCACGTCTGCAGAAAAACGGTTTTACTGAAGTGAGAAGTTTAAAAGTTTTTCTGGCAAATGGTGAAAAGCAATATTCATCTTCAAGAAAATATAACACTTGGGTAGTCCGTTAGTATGAAAGACAGTAATAAAAATGTTTCTCATGGTGTACATGAGAAAGAAAGAGACAACAAAATCTCCCAAATTATCACACCGCTTTAAAGTATTATTAGAATGTTATTTGTGTCCCGCGTCTCCGTTGATTCCGCCCACACGTTTTGATACGCGAAATAAATGATCATAACTTAACGGTTTATTAGGTTACATGCTATATTTTTGTTTATAACAACACTGTGAAAAAGTGGTTATACGAATAAACAAAAGCATTATGTCGACATTTGCTATGAATGGATGTATAAATACCCTAACCCTATTCCTAGAGACGCTCAGGTCTAGCCGAGTCAGGAAAACCACATAAAAACTTAAACTCTTGTATATTATTGCCCTGAGGCAATAACCGACCAATTTTTAAGACAAAAAAGTGTTACCTACACCCCTTCAGGAAGTTCAATGCCAATCTATCATTATTGGTATGACTAAAAATAAATAGTTTAGTAGGTACCTACCTAGCAGCATTGAAAGTGTCACTATCAAACAAAACGTGTGGACTATAATTTCATTGATAATAAAAATACTTGCAAGGTTCCCAGACAGTTTCAAAACTGAAAAGAAGTGTGTAGGTCATAACGATGTTTCTTTCTTCAAAGAGGAATGTCTCGAATAGGAAGCGACGCAATAAAGAAACAAGAACCCTCACCTCAGGACGATACATTTTTTGTTGCTTAGATTATTCCGACCATGAAAAGTGCGAACAGATTATTCCCCACAGGATGATTCCCCACCTCCAAAAACCGAACACAGATATTTTCTAAATCAGATACAATATTATTAATTTCACACAAAACGATAATTTTAACAGTAAAACTCATTGTTATTTCAATGCTTGTGTCAAATTAAACACTGGTTGTGATTGTTTACAATAATTATTAGAGAGTATTCAAATTGCGTTTATGAGTATACATAGCTCATCGAGATTTCAATATAGCGATATTCAAAATAGTATATTTAAAAAAAATCTATTTATATAATCCTTGCCAAGGCTTGGGGGTACCTTTTGGGTCGACATTCGATCAAAATGCAATATCCATCCTCATTGAATAGTATGTGTTTTCTGTAAAAGTAAAATTTAAATCTTTTCTTCGCAAGCATAATGACCGAATTTTACGGCAATATTGAAAAAAAAGGGTTATGTTAAAAAAAAACAAAATGTTTTCCCAGGGCGGAATTATAGTGTGGGGAATTATCATCGAACAATTTTTATTCGTGGTCGGAATAATCACTGAACCATTTTTTATGGCTGCTATATCTTTATATGCATAGATCATTACCTCGAAGCGAAGTTCAACCACTCCTTCAATGCAAACAAAAAACCCAATACATACACACAGTACTTATGCCCGGGTTTTCTGGACCTCCTCTGCCAATGACCTTCTTCGGGTTCATGGTCCAGTTGGAGGAAGATAAAATGAAAAATATCACCGGTTCACGGCAAAGGATTTGGCAGAAGCACAGAAGCGAAACTTTGGCAAAATTTCCGTTTATTTTCGAAATAAATGCATCCCGTTTAAAGTTTCGTCCGGATAAAACGATTCTAGCCACGGTCACCCGTTTTATGTTATGTTTAATTACTCGAACATCATTCAAGGAAAACTAAATTTAATTACATCTCACGAAATTCTTCGAATTGTAAAAATGCTATCACCGAATTATTTTTACCCCCGCATAAAATATTATTTTATCCTCAAATAAAAAACGATGACACAAAGCAAGCGTTCGAATGATTTATCACTTTCATCGTTTTGGCTGTTATGTAAATGTAGGTTTATGTATTACATGAAATTTATATCATTTTTCCTGTCTTTTGATAAAGTTTCATGCGAAGCCGTTGAAAGTTGAAGATTTTTAAGGGGATAAGCAAACGTTGCTAAAAAAACGTCGATATTCGATTTTGTTCAATTTTTTTTGAGGACATGACAAAATAAATAATTTTGCAAAAACTAACAACCAAACAACATTATCGCCGATGTCAAGCCCCCTCACGCGCATTTTGTACTGTATTTCGTTTCTATACAAACTCCAAACAACCGTGGCAGCTGTTCCATAATGGTTCATGGAACCGGAAAGCCACGTCTGCTCCAATAATAAAATTGCACAAAAGATAAATAACACAGTTGATAATATTATTGTGAGAGAACTTATTTTCAAATCGTCATCAGTTTTTTTCGTAATGAATCTAAAGGGTAATAATTTTTGAGCAATTTCTCTAGATCCTAAATCATAAAAAACTAGACATGGGATTATATGTATTTTCCTATTTAACGACAGCTAACGATTGGAACTAAATTTACAATTGGATAACAGACTGTAAATTTTACAATTAAATTTGAAATATGATGGTTACAGGCGTTGCAGGTAGTCAGCTGAAATTAAAAAATGCAAGTAATTCTATGTATAATAATAATGAATTTAGTACCTTCATTTATATATATAGTCGAACCTAGTTATAACAATCACGGTAATAGCAAGGACACGGCTATAATGAGCAATTACTTACTGATATATTGGTTCGGGCTTATTTGCATACAATTGTGTGGGGTTATAACGAGTTTGCTTCACTGATATATCGTCCAAATAATATTGTCAACTCAATGCGCCCGGTACCCCCAAAACCCAATTCTCGAAACATTCAAATAACGTCATAAACAAGACAAAGAAAGCCGCCCGTCCGGCACGGCGGTAGACTTTCCGCAAATCAGGTTAAGGAGGGTTTATAATCCCCGATAGTTGTCGCTCTAAGAAACATTTCTATCCAGTACTGTGCGTAAAGTTTATTATTTTTTTTTTAATGCAATGATAAATTAAATCATTTCGTTGTTAGTTAAGTATGATTTTCGTAGTAAAAAAAATGTGTTGCTTTATAATATGCAAGCTTTCATACTCTGGTGTAAATATCATTATTAGTAAAATTATATGGAAGTAAAAAGTGTTAAATATTAATATATATATTTGTATATATATTTGTATATATATATATATATTTACATATATATATATATATATGTATATATATATATATAATTACTTTTTTACAAAGAGTCAGCATACTTGTACATATGAATTCATAAAAAAATACTTTCATATAATTAGCAAAAAAAATGGATGATTCAGTAGTGATCAGCTGCTAACCCAGTATACTCGTAGATATCAAGTACCACAACGAATTTGTACTGAAACTCCAAAAACTTTGATCTTGACTACGTGGAGAGTGGTTTGTTTGCTTAGCAACAGATCTATTGCCAGAGGACACTAGGTCTTACACGTATTTATTTATTATTATTATGAATTTTTATAGCGCCCTTTAGTTAAAAATATAACCTCTAGGGTGCATAAGGGCTTAAAATAAATTCAAGGAGTAAATAAAATGTTGTTTAATTTATATCATATTTTTAATATCAAACTTTTGTTGTAAAGTTTAAAATGTCCACTGTGAACATATACATAATGTAAAACAAACCCAGTGAACATATGCAAAGTCTAAAAATAGCTGGTAAAAGTCGTCTTGCGGACTGGTTTGCAGCACATCCATATTGATGATCTCGTCAGTCTAGATTCCCGGTTCAGAGAAGAGACGAATCGGTACCTACCTACTACTACAACCTTCGTATTGAAAAGGGCAGAGTACCTGCGCAAGACTGATTGCCCTGAGGTAACCACGCGGAGCGAACATTTCACTTAATCGTAATACTAAAAACCAAACCCAGTTAAAGAAAAAAAAAATGTTACAAATGTGCACTGGGAACATGATTCAAAATATTAGTTTTCGTAAGAGACATTTTTCATTTTTTATTCTTTTGATGGGATGTGAAGGGCTCTAACTGCCCGCAACCTGGAAATATGGCATCAATCAATGCTATTCAATTCTGGTCACTAAACACAGCTAAAGTAAATTCAATTAACGCTTCAATTCTGGATGATGTTATTTCACTAGGGTGACACTAAGAGTATCTTTTACACATAATCAAAAACAACACAAGTTTAAATCCACAAGGGTTTGGGTCGTTGTAGAATCCACTTCGATACAGTTATAACCCAGTGGACTTAGATACAAAATATAATATTTTTTTTATTATTTTGATGCGATGTGAAGGGCCTCCCCAAGTACCTCCAACACATAATAAAATAAAATTAAAAAACAGGCTCAAATCTATTGGGCTCGGGTCATTGTGAAACCTACTTCGATACAGTTATAACCCAGTGAACTTCATACAAAAATGTAATAATATTCTCGTATAAAAACAAAACCCAGTTTAGAAGCAGAAAAAAATTACAAACATACAACGAGAACAAGATACAATATTAAAACATTCCCAGTTGAAATGAAAGGAAACATAAAATTACACCACCATTGACTGGGATCCACTGGGTTTACATTAAAAAAATCTCTTTCGATACAGTTAAGAACACAGTGGACTTTCGCGTGATTCTTAAAATAGCATTTCAAATTGTATCCGTAAGGGGTGTAAGGAAGTAGGAAGTGGTGTTGGGGGAAGAAAGAGTAAAGACGAAAGGGGAAAGAGGAGAAGGAGGAGTGTCTCAGGCAGGGCACCTGCCCCGCGCCAGGGCAATGCCACGCGGGTGAGTGCACCCGCACGGAGTCACCGCACGCCGGCAGCGGGCACTCCACCGCACTCCTCACTGTACCACCGTTCGGTGTGCGGTGTACGACTGCACCCACACAGGCACGTTCATTGTAATAATGTAACACCTATACACGCACGATGCTGATGTTCAACGATCTTTGAACATCTGTTCAATCTGAGTACACGAGAATGTTTTTTGTAAAAAATGATCCAATGATGTGATGATTTTTAGTAATCTCGAGTACAGCTTCAAGTAAGTATGGATAAATTCAAATATTTATTCTAAATGTGTTTAATTGGTATTTTAATGGAAGATGTCCAGAAGAACTGGTGGCATTCGGGAGACAATTCAAACGCGTGCCTATCATTTGCATTCGTTTGACAATTGCCTGATGAGAACGACTTGCTTTAGTTTAGAACAGTTCGGCTGTGAAATGACTTACCAGCTTGTGTGTTTCCCCCCTCCTACAACACGGATCTCATAAAGACCCAGGATCCCTCTTTCTTTTTTCAAGAGGGTTTAAACCAAAACGTATGCACAACAATCAAACACACAAAAATTATACCTACAACCCCATTTGGATCATTTGGTATTCCTCCAGTGATATTTGAATGATTCGTATAGTGCCGTTTATGTGATAAATCACGTCAAAAGCGCTAGGACTGGAAAAGATTGAGATATACCTGGGAAATCGGATCTAATTACTAAAGCATAGTGAGGAATGTTATTAACACTAACTTTTAAAAATCACATTATGTATTATTGATTCACTTTCTTTCTTGCAACTCACCCAGTTCAACATTCCATGCCGTAGACTTAGAAACAGTAATTTGATGTTCTTCAATCATCACTCTACTAATTATGGGTATCATTCTCCACTGTCCAGAATGTCGAGACATGTTAACTCAAGCCGTGGTCTTGATTTTTTTGGTACCAGTGTAAATGATTTTTGTCATTCTTTACGACTCTACCAAAACTTTGACTTGACCTTGGCTTTGACTTGAATGTTCTTTCTAATGTATATTTTGTCATAGTTTTGTCATTGCTTCATTACAATTAGCGTTGGGAAAAACTTCAAAGTTTTGGGAACGCTTCAGGAACTGCTAGTTCTTTAAAATGAACTTTTCACGATGAAACTTTCAATTGAAGTACCGCTAAAATCCTGTTCCTACGTCAGTCCAAGCTTTATATAAACCCGTTAGAAGCCACTGTATGCGTAGTGCAAACTATACTACCGCTATCTAAAATGTAAGTATGACAATTATTTTTAATAAACAATTTTATTATTCTTATTAAAGTTTAAAAAAAAAATAATAGGTGAAAATTAGTATTTAAACAAGAAATAAATTAAAAATTATATAATGATCAAAACAAAATTCTAAAAAACTAGTGTCCCACGCCACACAAAACAAGCAAAGAAATTAAAAGCAACTGTCACGAGTACATCGAACAGAAAGTGCGGGGAATGAAGTATTGAAGTAAAGAACTATCGAACTGTGGATGGTGCGATACTACAATTGTGTGAAAGAACGAAGAACTAAAATTAAAGTTTCAAAGTAAACTACAAATGAACATATGAGCGGAACTACCAACTTAACAAACATCAGTTGAAGTATTTGTTCAATGAACAATGAAGGAAGTTGGAACTGCTGCCAAAAGAAGTAGTTCTTATGGAGCGGTCACAACGTTAATTACAATATTATGTATGTGCTATTCTATCTCTGTTGCTCTTTTTTCCTATTTCGTTTTTTTTTTTTTTTTTTGCAATTGGACAATAGTCCGTTAGTTTATAAATAAATAATAAAAACGTAGGTGGTTGCCACTTTATTTTACAAAGTGGTTCTGCCTTAACTCTTCCTCGATCAATCACCAAATCATATACATATATCGGTGCACACTTGAAGTCAATGTATCTTATCGTAATGCTTAATTCCATCTCATTGAAATAATGCATAATAATTTAAGACCATGAGAATACATAGACCATAGACCCCAAATTGTGGGGACAATCGATCGAATACAGCCAACCAAATGTATTCGTACTTGCACTTATAAATAATTCAACCTCACGGTGTCCATGGTCACCCCTTGTGGGATAGTCTCTCCGTGTACGTCCGTTGGCCCCAGGCCCGCATGTCATGTATTATGTTATGTGTTTCAAAAGGAAGAAGTGAAATAAAAAGGCCGCGGACGGGAAACGTTTACGAGATGCCTTGCGAGAGGGTTCAACATCCTCCTTGTCATATTTCTGCAAATGGCGCCGGCGGCCATCTTTGAAGTTGCCTCGTTCAGCATTATTATTTAGTACGTTCGTGAAGTGTTACTGTAAAAGGCCGAACAAAATAATTATCATGGGTTTTACCCATAAATCGTACCATTTACCAAAATGAAGGTGTAAAAGTTCTAAATAAAAGCTTTTTAACTAACCTATTATTTTCCCATTAGAGTCCCAACTGCTCCCAACTATCTCCCTCGTCTTGGAGAGGGTCCAGAAAAAGTTTCTGAGAGTTTTTTACACGAGGGAGTACGGCCACTATCCGTGGCTCTACCCGACGAACTTTCTCCTGGGCACGTTCAGACTTCACTCCTTACAGCTCAGGAGAGAGGGGTATGCCGCCACTCACTTCTTCAGACTGCTGCGAGGCTATATTGTAAACCCTGCTATTTTGGGGCGCAAAGTCTCTATGTTCCTGATGACTATCTAAGACAGCTTCCTCATAGATTATTCTATCTTCCTGCCTGTAGGACCAACCTGCCAATGGTTCTGCCGGTGGGGAGGAGTATTTTGCCCCTGAACAAAATCTCTTCCGATATCGACTTATTTCATGTCAGTGAGGAGAGATTCAGAAGTGAAATCCTATTGATTCTTGAAAGAGTTTCTCCTCATTGACCTGATCATCACCACTGCCTGAATTTTCTTTTTCTTGCGTATCTTTAATTTGTATTTATTTTGTAAAAATTAAATCTTATTTCTTATGTACATTAAATTTTAAAGTTTGTCATGTATGAGGAATTTAATAAAGAAATTATTATTATTATTAAACTATCTAGAGCTTTTGAAACTGTGGCATTTCCAATTAGGGTATGTTGTGAGGCTGAAGGTAGCGGAGTAAGGAAGGAGATGGGGAAAAAGAAAGTTGGGAAGTACCTGGATATTCAGATCTGGTCACCAAACACGGCTAGTGCCATTTCAAGCAACGTTTCAATTCTGAATGTTAGTCTTTCACCAGGGCGATAGTAAGAGTATCTACCACTCTGGAACGTGCCGCAAATAAACTGCATTTTATTTTGGATGAATTAAATGTGTTTTGACACATATTGATCAAATAAAATTTATTTGCACCCGTGACCTCTGGTTTCGTAGTCAAACGTCTTACCACTCGACCACGCAGACCGTCAAAACACTTTGATGTTCAAGACGTATTAAGTAAGTCAATCCAATAGGCATAAACGATATTATTGGGAAGTAGGTAGGTATATAATATGAAGCGGGTTGGGCCCATCTAAATTACACTGAAAATTGCTTGTATTTTGTTTATTCGAATACATGTTCACTTCTGTGTGTCACAGTATTGTTTTTAGTGTATATGGATTTTATATGTCAAAGCGTTTATATTTAGCTCGTTGCGTCATTTCTATCGTGAGCTATATAACTATTAATATTTTTTTGTAAAAAGTTTTTCGGTTTATTTTTAATCGAGAAATTTTAAAAAAGAGTGTTAAAACTCGGGTATGTCAAGTAATAGGACTTATCACATAGTAAAATTGATTAACTTAAAAAATATAATACAGTGAAAAATAAGAATAATTTTGTGTCATTTTCCTGCAACATTGTTTTTGATAATTATGTTTTATTTGTTTGGCCACCATGTCATTATTGTTGTATGCATCAGGTGTCAATTACCTAGGCACAATGTTTGCGCGTAGTGCAGCGTTTGTGTATTATACTGTTAATTACAATATTATAATGTATGCTGTGAACATATTAATTTTGAAATATTTACACTCATCTCTCTATTTGATAATACTTTTAACATGTTTATGTAAATATTTTGTTTATGTTCCTAATAAAATAAAATAAATAAATAAAATTAGCGAGTCATAAAAAAAGTTTTAAAATTAGAAGTGACGTAAGTGTCCAGGTACATCGATATATAATTATGATTCATTTTGAAAGGTGTTTAGCATAATGTCAAGTAAAGTAATCGCGCTAAAAATGTTAAAAGTAACATCAAATCAATTCCCTGTAATTGGCAAATTAACATACACATATAATGTTATTTCTAATAACATATGTGCAGCTATATGCTATGTCGCATTATTGCAAGTTTTTCTCATTAAATGTCAAGTAAGTTAATCGTGGTAAAAGGGTTAAAAGTTATATCCAATTAAATCATTTAATTTCCGGTTTTGTATGCAAAAGGTTACTTCTAATGCCATGTACGGTACATCAAATTTTAAGACACATTATATCAATAAGATTAAGAGTATATTTGAATCCTTTTTCGTATTTAACATTCACAAAATTTTGATTTTTGAAACACGTTATGCATTAAATAAATATTTTAAAGTGAGGAAATTTTGTCAAAGTAAATTAACTAACTAACTAACCATCATTACGTTTCTTCATACACGTATGTCGAACGGATCGCAATTCTACAGCATTCAATCTATATTCATCTTTCCTCGGCCAGTTTTATGCCTCATTGCCATACATCAGGGTTGGTATCAGCACTTCATTTGTGAATTGCCAAACTAACTTCTTTGGACATTTTTTTATTCGCGCCAACCGCATTCAGTCCTTCATTAAAGGAGTTTCTTGCAATTACCCTTCTTTCATCCCTATAAGCCCCTTTATCTCTCGTAAACATATTTCCCAAATTCACAACTAACATATATTGCACACTGTTTGTGTACACTCTCTTTCAAACACCGTGTCAAAGTAAGAAAAAACAAAATGTCTCGTAATTGACGGAAGCAGACGAAAACGTAAATTGAAGCTTTATTTAGAATTTATCCCGGAAGCTTTATTTTATTTTTCGAAGATCTTTATAAGTTCCTGTCTACTAAGGTAGGTGCACTATGCAATTAGTATGCAGCCCGTGTTAAGAGAGTATTTTAAACTGCACCTTCCTTCCTAATCGATCATTTTAAAAACCCGAGCACGAGTTGCTCGCGTGAATGCTGAACGAATAACTTAACTGAGACGGTGTTAAGAGACCACCCTAAAAACAAGTAAATGTATCATTTCCGGAAAATTATTGCACCTCTTTATATTAAACAATAAAAAAATTTACTCGCGGCAATTTTGAATCAAATGGTAATAATATTAAGTAAAACTTTTAATTGACATCCTTGTGATATACGATGATAGTCCTTTTACATAATTATTGAAATATGGGTTCCCATTACCCACATATTTCCATTTATCAATCGAGTACATATTCTCTAATTATCATTTAATTGGTTACCTATTATGACAAGCATTTATCTATTAAAATTACGTTGACTCCAATGTTCAAGATTCTTACAGGGCCCCGTTAATAAACAATAGGTTCAATTCATAATGTCTTGAAACAAAGTTTAATTTTAATTTTAAAATATTACTTACAACTATATTTTATCATTTTACTTTATTTATTATTTTTGTATATGTTTTCCTTCTATATATTAAATGGAACTTTTGGGATTGCTCCACCATCCCTGAGATCTTGAATAAATATTAAAAAAAAACATTATTTTAATTTTTTTAAATTTAACGAAAAAATAATTAGGTAGGTACCAACTTAACTGAAAGTTTGAATAAAATAAATAATGATTTTTAATACTATTCTTGCAGCATATTTTATGACAATCCTGTGAAAACACACACTTTAAAGATCAGTTCTGTAAAGTAACAAATTTAAAAAAGGCATTTGCATCGATTGTAGTTAGTTAGTTTCAGTACTTTCTGCAAATCCCAGATAATTATGATGTATTGCTGGATAATAATTTGAATTCAATCCGACAACTCTTTCGTTAAAATAACTCACTGGCATTTCAAGGATATCCATGTACCTACCTATTGAATTAACCAGTGCCTATCATTGTGATTAAGGAAATTTTAGAACGTTTATCATAATCGTTCTCTTTGTAAGTACTGTTAGTAACCTACGCAGACCCTCTATATTCAATTTGCAACAATATTTATGTATTTATGATTTTAATCACATGTATTCTATTCTAATTTTAAAAGTGACTCACTCATAGACATTAAAAAAGAATGGTGTAAGAGTGGGAAGAAAGCTATTTTTTATGTTTCTTTATCGGATCTATTAGTTGCTTCAAGCGAAAATATTTTAATCACAATATTATTTAATGATTCTTATGCGAGATTCTAATTTATTTGATTGTATGAATTACAATGACAACATAAGTAGAAGTAACAATCATTTTCCCACTAGTTCCTATTTTTTTACGTGCCCCCTTTTACATTTCCTATACAAACTCTCTACCACAAAGCTGATATTAGATGAAGCGTGAAATTACACTTCTCAACATTGGCACTATTTGCGAACCTAGTTTTTGTATGACCAACTGTTATAAACATAGGTATCGGCATTATGTACGAGTATATTGTATCTAATTTATATTTGCATAACCGTAACTGAACGGGTTTGAAAATAATAATAATCTATATACCTCAATGAGAAACTACAAGAGTGGGTAGGTAAGCCCTCATCTAGTTATCAAATAAACACAGCATTTAAACTTGGACTTTTATAAACAGAACTATCGATGAAATGAAAATCACCCAACGTGATTGGAAAGATATATGGTAGGCGTAAATGCAATATAACAAACAAATGTCTCAAAAACGATTTCCACGTAACAGTTGTTGCAAATATACTGACAGAAATAAGATGGGAATCATCAGACTACACTGCAGTGAAAACAGATAGTTAGTACAACCACCTGCATATCTGGAAACCACGATAAAAAAAGCCAACAGGAAGACGGAAACAGAGATGGAGAGACGATTTTAAAATACACAATGGACTAAAATAGTAGGCCTTGACTAAATATATTACAAATCGGCAAGATAGAGTGTAGAGCTATATTCATCAATCGGTAAATTTTTCCAGTAGTCAAATATTAGGTATATTTGCTGTTAACTCATAAAACTTGTCATTATTCTTTAATCACCTTCTTTGTTGACGTTTTGCCTGTGTTCTCTTCTTTATGTATTTATAACCACACACTTCATATTTTGTTAATAGTTTAATTTTGTACCCTGATGATGTTTAGGCTAAGCGAAACCGGTCGGTCATAAAAATTAAAATTAATTTTGTGGTCTTACACAAAGTAATTATTTCATTTTCATTAATAAAAATTATTTTTTTTTAAACAAAGCTCTCCTGGCTTGAGAAAATTTAGACGGTGAAGAACAATTCCCAGAATAGATAAAGGTACACGGAGTTCACAGTATCTGTAATCTGTAGTTTTCAATGCCTGAGAATGATCTGCGGCCTGACAATA